>JARFOC010000732.1:70783-80823 GCA_031763485.1 Osmoderma eremita | reverse complement strand
GGGTATTTTCTTCTACACAATATCTCAACTTAACTCACAACAATTTGATATTAATAGGGACTAAATTTTCGAACGAAGTTGTCCAGGCCGTTTACTACACGAGAATGCTGTTCTCGTAGCGAGCGGACGGAAGTGAAGCGCGCGCACAGGGGGGTGCGTCTTGATTTCTCATATTCTTATTGGGCGAAGAAAATCACGCCACAGTTCGCGTGTTAAAATCAGCAGACAACGGTATCATTCCGAAATGTTCTAGAAGAAGGTTGTATCCGCTTGCGCAAAGTTGGGGAAGCGCGGTTCATTCAAAATGGACCGTAACACGTCATTCTCAATTCAGAAAACTTCCCCTATCTGACTGTGTAGTTTTAAACAGAGTTCCTTTGATTCCAAAGTAGTTTAGAAGCCATTTCATTGTCCCTCCAGGGGAAAGGCACCAAACGAGTACTTTGATATGGTAGGTTAAGGCCTAAAATTTATAAATTAAAGGGTAATACACTTTTATTCAAAGTTAGTTCTATTACCCTTACTGTGCGAATTAAAATCGGGAACACTCTAGTTCTGTTTTATTTGTGTTTGTCTTCTTTTGATAATTAGCTCAATAATTTTAAATAACCGTGCATGAATTTTTTTAAACATAAATAGCCATATTTAAATCAAATCGGAAACAGGAATACGGGTGATGCTTAAAATTTGTGCTGTACACCAAAATATCATTGCAGTTTCAGAGCAAAACCCGAAATATCTACTAATGCAATATAAACGTAATATCTGCAGGAATACGGATTACGCGGAAATTATTCTACAAAATTCGACAATAACGTAGCGAATTTTGTAGTTTAGTCTCTCGCAACTGGAGCATTTATATAAGTGGTGGTTATAAAAGCTAGCTCGGCGTATGTATTTCTATGAAACTTTCGCATGTTCAACTGTGAATTTCACATATTTTGAAAACGTGAAGAGGTTCAGAGAAAGTTTTAGATTAAAATTTGTCATAATTAAATAACTATTTCATGTTAGGTTTAAATATACCATGCATGTATTGTATGTGGTTTGTGATTGATTGAAATTGCTAAAATAATTTTCAAATATAAATACCGTATTTATTCTAATAAGCGGGTGGTTATTCATTTATGGCATCTATCTTTGCGGCGTTTAAAGTAGGTGCAGTATTTATTAGAGTGCGACGTTTATTTCGAATCAAACCAAATCCCAATTTCTATTCCTTTCCTATCCATCTCAAAACAATTGTATTACAACTTAGTTTTGATACAAAACGGCTTCGTTTTGGTATTACATACGGAATTCAATCTGAATGTGGTTAACGGGGATTTCCCTACCAATTTTTGATGTTTATTGTGTGCGCCTCCCATAAATATGCTGCGTTTATTGGTGTGCCGCGTTTATTTCATTCGCCATTATGTTCTTGCGGTATCTATTACAGTGCGGCGGTTATTGGAATTGCGTCTCCAATTAGAATAAATACGGTAACTACATTTCCAAATTTATCAAAGAAATATCAAAGAATTTGAAAGTTTCTAACGGTAGCATATAATTTTATAGGTAGCTCTTTTCAACGTACATCTGATGTCTTATTCCTGTTTTTGTTTTGTGCATATATTTGTTTTCTTGTGCGCGTCTTACTAGCCCATCGCAAAATTATCAATTTGAAAGCCCAAAAGTTGTTTATTGGGACCTCACTCCCTTAGTTAACTTGTTCTAGCTATTAAACCACAGAAAATTTGCCTCATTCCCCTTCCATCCATTGCACGCCAAGTATGACTCAGGGTCATGCAACTCATGGCTTCAAAGACGTGGAAGTAGGATTTGTGGCAGAGCTTATAAAATTCAGAGAGCATTTCTCAGGCACTCATTGAAATAAGATTACTAATAGTCGATAGAACCCTCGAGGCTCATTACCAATTTTTAATCTTCTAGGTGTTTCATCCCTGAAGGCGAAGATTTAATAATATAGAAATAAGTGGTTACACATCATTTAAACCCACACAACCACTCTCTTAGAAAGTCACAGGGATAAGACCGCTTGGAAGGAGATGGATCAATTGCTGACTGGAAGAGGTGATATAAACCTAATCCACAAAAGACAGATTTAAAAATATTTGTTAGTTATGTATATTTAAACAGAGAAAATTTCACTCGGAACTTGTAGGAATATACAAAATTTTATTCTACGAATCGATCAAGATACGAGAATTAGTAAAACATCAAACACAATCATGGACAACATCTTCATGAAATTTTTTGAATTTAGCGCAGTAATATTAAATTTAGCTTTATGAGATCATTTATGCCATACAGCAATAATTTAGATCAGAACTGACGGTGTGTACAAATTGGTTAAAAGAGAACAAACCGTTTTTAGAAAATAATCTATCAAGAAACCATATTCAAAGTATCTGTGGAAGTTTTGCGCAAGTATCGCCCCAAACTATAGATGTAAATACGAGGCCATGACTGATACAATTTGACCGAAAGAAAAACAAATATGACTAGTAGACAAAAAATTGTTAAGTAGAACCGAAATAAAAAAAGTATTTACAAGTATTTAAAAACAAAAAATCATGGTATTAAAGATATAAAAAGGACCACCAAAACAATATAACTGCATTCACAGATATTTTACAATATGTTAACGACATTTGTGCCCATCAATACCCAGCAAATTGTAACCAATTATTCAAATGTAGAGAAATATCACGGAGTTATGTTATTTTTATAGTAACGCTAATTAACGTAAACTAAAGAAAACTATAGCGGTTGGTATTGACGGAGTACTTGTGAAATTACAACAATATTGGGAGTTATACCTGATGCGGCGAACAGACGCAGTGCCGACAATGGGTATATCCATTGCCGGTACTGCATCTGTTCGCCACGTCTGGTATAGCACCACCCAGCGCATATGCAGACTTAATTAATTTGTCGTTTCATTATCGAGAATTTCCTAACGCTCCGATGGAGACTATAATAGCCGCAGTTAAAAGAAAAGCCCCAAGGAGTCCTTTGCAAACTACGCGAACATAGATGCACACTTTTATCAAATATGTTTGCCTTCGACAGAGAAAATCTGTTTTGTATATCCGCAAAACAATATTTAGTTACAATGATGATAACTAATTTCTTAACCCTATTTTCTTTGACGAAAAAATGTGCGTAGGTTAACTAAGAATATGACAGGCTTATTTTAAGATATAATTATTTTTATTAATTTTTAATAATTCATACTTAGCCCAAATGTTTCTTTACTGTGAAACTAATCAATTTGAAGAGATTTAACGATATGTTTAGTTTAAAAAATATATTGTTTTTGTCTAAACAGAATGTTAGACGTCTAACATTATCTTCCTTCGTAGATTCTGCTGAGGATGGCAACTTAGTTGCCGAAATACGTATCCAGGAGTTCTTCACTCATCGAGGTGGTAAGGGTATATTTTTTACTATTTTAAGCCACCGTATCCTATTTTGTATTTGTTTTTTATTGGCAGAAATCTTCTTTCTTTGATTTATTTGTCATTCGACGCCGATAAGATCACACGCTAACACGGATCTCACTGACTGTCTGACTGGTAACTTAGTTACCGCGTTTCCATGAATCCGCGGCTGGACGTTAGATGTCTCTGGTTTTTCTTTAAAGACATGTGCCAACGTTTGGTTTACGATACGGAATGTTGATAGAGCGACCAGGCATCTTCCGACGCGCACTGATGAGCACTGTGTGAGTTCGAAACAGCTGTCTGTACGTGAGGACTACCTGAAGTTATACAATCAGACGTGTTGTGTGATCTCAGAGGTGTATTTATATATTTTTTAAATATATTTTTTATATACTTCATTTTTTGAAAGTAGTAGGCAGTGAGAATTACATTTATACATAACCAAGACATTCTCAACAAAACACAAAAGGTCGTCCAACAACTTGAGCGGTCATCCAACTTTTATAAGAAATGGGAGAAGAAACGCAATCCATCAATGCATGGAAATATACAACCACTTACCGTTAAGCAGCACATTACACTAAATGTCTGTTTTTATTTGTAAATTTAGATTGTTTGCTTTATACACTATAGGTCGACAGCTTTTTTGTCGGTGTACTGTATTATGTAATAATTCATAAAGTGCATCAAGTATAGGGGAAGAAAACCATTTTCACTGGATTTTTCTGCAATAGCTGCTTTCTAGATTCTGTAAAAAACACCCGCTTTAATTATTCGATGGTTCTGATCCTTACTTTGTGGTAATCCATTATGATTAAACAAAAATATAAACAACTTGCTATGTTTTTACCACTTCTTTATTACCCATCATCAAGTCCGGCATCGGACTTGATGATGGGAATCCACGTATTCCCGAAACACGTGTCGTCCCGAATTAATTAATACTTGTGCGGGAGGAGTAATCCGAACAGTGTGTTTATTGTGCTGCCCCACAGTCCTTGCTATCTTTACTAATAAAGAAGTGGTAAAAACATAGCAAGTTGTTTTTATTATCGTTTAATCCAGCTTAAATACTAATTTAAATTTTCTTAAATCTTTGGTTTTGGGATCAAATCAATTTAGTAAATTATTTTAAATAACGCAGCTTCAGCATTTATCCATCATCTGCAAAAGAGAAGCTTGCGGCTACCAATTTTGAATTAAACTCCCGCATACTCCATCGGAAACAAAAACAACCCGACCACTGAGACGAACGAATTCGAAGCGTCGCCGCGTTGGTCGGTGTATTTCCGCGGTAAATTGATTTTTTGAATCGCCTTCGTTTTACCGTGCGACGGCACACAAACCGGCACGTATACACACACACACACACACACATGGGCCGCTCGTGGCATCCAGTCGGGGTAAGTTCGTTTCGCGAGGCAAAAATTCCCCAGAGAATCGTAAATTGAACACTCGGTTTGTGTCTAGTTCCTGTCCGTCCCCACCCTCACTTGCTACAAATACGAAGTCTACCGTACATGGTGTGTTACGCGAAGAAGGCACTAGCGATAAATGGAAAACAAAACATTATTTCGTCTATTTTTAAGGAGGTGTGTTTGGTGTTCGGGAGTAAAAGAAAGTGGGGAAGCAGAATTAATGAATGAAAAGAGTGCTTTGAATGTCAGGACACATTGTGTGATAAGTTCGCTGTTAAAATATTTGCAAGTTTGTTTATTTTGGCGGTGGTGTTAAATTTGGGTTGCTTCGATCAAAGATGAATTGTTTTATGAAAATATTTAAGTTTCATTATCTAGTTTGTTTAATTTGTCAAAACAATACCCAGTTAATTCCTACTGAATAAATAATCTTTAGTAAGGAATACCATAACCATTACCAGAACCAATTTTATAGTTCTATTAAAGTAGAACTTTTTCAATCTATTCTTTACACGTATGCATTGATGATATACAAGAGAAATCGATGAGGATGTTTTTGTTTGCTGCTCCAAATGGTATTTACTAAAATTGTTGAATTTTCAGAGTGATCAATGGTTGTTTGAAAATGACGTGATTGTGTCGAAACCTTATTATTCTGCGATAAAACTCTTAGTATTTGTCATGATTCAATGTTCACTATATAATATACAATATGCATATTGTAACGGTACTCTTACAATAATACATAAATAAATAATTTGGCTACCATGAGTACTCTATTTTATACTTGTCTGAGGTCGTGCAGTAATTCATGTACCATATAATAATTTTTATGCAAGTTTAATATTTAATAAGGGCAAATCAAACAACAACAAAAAAACAACAATAGATAAAGATAAATACTCGGAACCCCTTTTGACTGTGATGTGAATACTAATAAAAACAAAATGCGTAATGAACTAATGATTAATGGAGTTTGTGGACTTAGCTCTACGGTCGTTCCTATTTTCTAATCCGCCGCGGCTACCAGCTTCGACGGGGAGTTGGGATTTAATACAGCCAACCTGCCTTCTTCGTATACTGGTCTTCTCTCTTTTTATTGGTCCGATAAGATATCGTAATAATCTATTACGGGGTTACGGCGTAGATAACCACATTTACTTAAATAAATTGAGTCAATTTATATTACTTGATTCCCTAAACGTAATTACACTCCCAGCCAGGTCAAGAATTGTCGCTTGACGGACTTTTCTTTTTCATTTTTTTTTCCTAATGTCAAAATTGACATATCGCCTCCTGCGAATTTCTAAGTCAGTAATATCATCAGACTCTTAATTTAATTTATCTTGACGTACTGTCAAACTGACGTAATGTCAAAAGTGACGTTCCTGACACGTTGACTGACAGCTCGTGTCCCTCATAGGCTTCCCCGCTCCTCTTCTACCGTTCTTTGTCCACCTCCTTTTTACAATAATAAAGGATAATTTAATCACATCAATATAAACTTTCCAAAACTGCACTGCCCTTACTTTCTATTCTATTTAAATAAAAAATATTTTGAATTTTACCGTTCCATTACAGTAATATATAATATACAATATGTATATGTACATCAACATTTAGCATCAAGTTCTTGATTTTTTCATTTTCATAATTGTATGTATAAACGTGGCAGAAACAATACCTTTATTTGACGCAAAATTGATTAAAAAGAGTTTCAACAGCTAGCTTTGGGCTTCCAGAACCAGGTGAAGAACATATGGAATTGAGAGTCGTAATTTGTTTAAACATATTGCATATACGTATCGTGATTTAATTTTAAGAAATTAATTGAAAATCTTTGTCCGAGGTTATAATGAGAAACATCACCGAGGAAAAGTAATGAAAGGAGTGTAAGCATTAAAGACGGACTCGAGATTCATACGCAATCCCTCTAGCTGAGGTAACAGTGTGTACTGTTCGAAGTAGTCGTTCATATCATGCTGGTGTGAACCTTGACTGACGGCGATCTCCTAGATGACGCCATGTCCTGATCCATGCAAGCATTCTGACGGTTGGCAATATAATCTGAGACGCATCATCAGCCAAAGTGGGTTTAGCATTCGGAATGTCGCTGACGACGAGTCCGTCTTTAATACTTGCACCCCTTTCAATGCCCTTGCTTGGTATTAGAATTCCAACAAAGATCATGAGCCTATTGAGGAGTTTTATCAAGCCTTTGATTTTTGAATCATGGAGTAAATGTTTCTGTACTAATTGTTTCAATAAGTGCAAAAATTTGCACGTATCTTGCTTGTTGAATTTAGCTTTATCACTTATTATGTTAAATTTTTGATGATTTTAGCACAACGTTCTGCCCTATTCCTACTGTTATTATCGGTGTGCGTATGCGTGTGTGTGTGTGTGTGCCGGCAAAAAGCTAGACTGCGTGTTATTACATTATGATCTGGTGAAGAGCATATCTTCCATGGGTTTTGCCTTAACCAAACATACTAAGTTTAACACTTTTTTCCTCTATAGGATGGCAACATAGTTGCGGAAATACGTATCTAGAGTGGTTTATTCCTTGATATGGTAAGGGTATTTTTTGTTCACTATTTAAAGCCATCACTTTATAACGAAATTGTATTCCTCAACAGTGATGATAAACTATATTTTGTCATTTCATGAATCAAATATAAAAAACGCATCAAAAATCCGATATCCTTAACGATTTTCGAAATAGATGCCATTTTTGATGGGAGAAAGCATGCATATGCTCGTAAGTCTAGAACAGTTGCGGTCTTGGAGAAACCATTTGGAGTAAGACCTTAATTCTTAAGTACTCACCGTATTTTTCTTTCAATTGTATACTTTAGATATCTTAAACAGCTACCTTCTCAAAAACGAAAAGGTGGATTTTGAAGAATTTATACATCGTTGTATTGCAAATTACGTAACCTTACAAATGACTCAACCCCTATTGCAATTTAAAAATTTTGGTGTTGACGTCCCTACGGCTAGAGAGTTGAAGCTATAAAGGTCATTTATCTCTAAAAGTCCGCCTTCAATCAAAAGTTGTTGTGTCAGCGATTTATAAAAAAAATTTTTTTGTGGGAAAATGCACTGTTGACTGTCCGTTTGGATTTTCCTCAAAAATTTAACTTACTCTAAATAACTTGAATTTGATACCTACTAAAATGACCACCTTGAAACGTAGATTACGAAAATCCCATTGAAAATCCAATGTCTCCAATGATTTTCGGGATATAGGCATCTTTTTGATTAAAAAGAAAAAAAAACATAAACGCCCTCATGAATCAAGAACGGTTGGGTTTTCTAAGTAATCGATATAATCTTGGTAGCGCAGGGGTCAGGACTGTCCTGATTATACTTGATTCAATGCTAATTGGATCTGTCTATACTTTGGATAAAATGTTCAATTAGTCCGTTCGTTTTTTTTCGGCAATTTTAACTTACTCTAACTGACACTTAAAAAAAATATTACCGGGGTTTAAATAACACGCACTAATCTTGTATGCGTCTAAAATATCACGGAAAGTGCACCATGGAAAGCAGGTTAAATTTCTATTCACTCAGCGTGGATTTGGTCGCTGAAGTCAACAGATCTTTTAAGAGACCCAGAAATTTTTTTACGAATGTCAGTACCCCTATTGTCAGTTTCAACCATGAACTCTTTGAAGCAGTTAGTTGCAAAGCACTCTTGGAGCATATACCTGAAGTCGTGCACCATTTAGTCCTTCATGAGCATTTAGTATGTAACTCTTTTGCACATTTGACGTTCATTTGGTGTTAACCATTTCTAAATATCGCTGCTGGCAAAAAAATAAGAAACTTCGAGAATTATCACCCTTACATTGAAAATTTTAAACTTGACATTTTGATGTTATATTCTTGATCACGTGAACATATTTTGCTTAAAAAGTTGCCTTGGAAATTAGAAATATAGAGGAGCAATTGTTTTTATCACACATTGGATAGCATATGTGCGTTTGTTTGTTAAAAAAGGAATTCTTCTTTCGAAACCGTTGCTATAACGTTTTTTTACAAAAAAAGAGTAAATGGTGCTTTAACTGTATTTTACCGGTACTTCCCCTCCTATCTTTATGTGACGCGCAAAAATTAGAACGCCGGCGAAATAACCATCAATTACCTACCCCCACTAACCATTATACTTAAAAGCAAATTAAGCACAATAACATTTTCTCTCGACCGTGTATCACGTTTCCTTTTTACTCGCTTTCTGCGGTCTGGCTAAGTGCACAACGGCCTTAGTAACACGCGGTAACAGACACGGACAATCGGCAACGGGAAATAAAAGCAGTAGCAGCAGCACGAGAAAGCACACTTCCAGCACCGGAAAAAAATCATAAACTAGAATTAGCACTCAAAACCTGGGTGGCACCCGGAACATTCCGGGACACAAACGGGAACGTAGCAATTACATTAGTCTATTCGCGGCCGCGAGGGAAGAGTAATAGTGGAAATCCCCCCGCGTGCTATCAGGTGCACGTAAAATATGAGGGAGTTCCGGAGAATTCATGACCGGAACACGATCGAACCGTTCGATAATTTCCAGGTGGACTTCTACGCGACCAAAAAGAATACGGAGAACGAAACGGCACATTCAAGTAATCGACGTTTACCTCGTCTGGGGAGTAGAACAGATTAGAATGGTGCGCACTTGTTTCGAATTCATTTGTTTCTTCTTTTTTGTGATCCGTGTTCTGAGGCCTGGCAGAAGTACCGTTTAGTCGTACAATGATCAATAGCTGCAGAATCTAACGGAGTAAATAAGAAAATTTGAATAGCAAATTTATCAGAACTAATTTCCTACTAATTATTGCTGTGCTTATGATGCTTCTATTCTTCAACTTAATAGCCGGTTACCAAACACAATAATACATTAGCTTTAATTCAACATTAAAATGTTTATAGAGTTAATGTAGGTTTGGACTTAAAATGCTCTAATCTGAAATCAGGGGAAGGAAGATCTACAATAGATCAGATATTTATAATGAAGCAACTTCAAGCTCTTTATTGATTATAAACAAGCATACGACTCTATAAAGAGGTGCATGTTATTCAGGGTCTTTGAAAAGCTAAATGTACCCGGCAAATTAAGAAGGCTTGTGGCAAGGTCATTAGATAACACATATAACAGAGTCTTGCT
>JARFOC010000732.1:31607-63874 GCA_031763485.1 Osmoderma eremita | reverse complement strand
TACACAGGAGGTTTTACTACTATTTATAATAAGTTGATTATCTTTGATCCATTTTAGAATTTTACAATAAATGTAATCAGTTTTTTTAAAAGTTTCTTTCTTCGTCTTCCCATTAACAACAACACTTATATCGTCCACATAATTAACGAATTGATACTGAGTATTATGTAAAGATAATAACAGATCATTAAATGCTTTACAGGAATAGAAATTGTCAGAGACTGTTGAAGCTTTATGTTTGAATAAAACTGCCTCAAAGATTTAATGGAGCATTTTTTTATTGGAGCAGGTCGTCATCATTTTAGGAATTGATTTACACAGAATTTCTTAAGTTAAAATTCCTAGGATAGCATCGAGTATCGAGCATGCAATAATTATGAACGTAGAGTGAAAGATTAACGATTCCATGCAAATTAGAAGAATATTAGCATTGCTAAGTACATTAGCACAAATGCAGGCGTGATTACAAATAACTCCCCCAACTAACAGTAATATTTCTTAATGGCCAATAAACTAACGTTCTCCCTCGCTTAACCGCATAAGCACGTTGGCTGACTCGCGCTATATAATCCTTTAAAGTGTTTTTTTTTTACTTGGGATTCCAGACAAGTACAAAAAATGAAAAGCCACTTGGAGATAATTGTGTTTGCTACATTTTTGGATTTTTAGATTGATAGGTTGAAGGTGGGGGTATTTGCAGATGAGCAGATAATTCAAAATATAGTGGGGCAAAACATAATATCACCAGAGTCATATATTATTACGTTATGTGTGTAAATAAACCCATTTTGCGTAAAGCGGATTTGGTTATTATTAATGTTTGCAAATAGCCTTTATTTTTCTGAACCCTCAGCTATATAATTATGATTATATTTGCTTTGCAATATCTGCGTGGGGCCCGAGGGCATATGTGCCGGCCGCCAGTCAGATACACGCAGATTAAATTCGACTAAATGCCTTCCGCTTAGTCCAAAAGCAAGGGGGCACGTATGGGTTGGTACACGGTCTAGTTTAAAGCGAAAATCATCGCAAAACGTTACCGGCTGTGCCAACTGTGGTATTTGCATTACCGAGATTTAAATAAATTTACTAATTAAACTAATTGCCCGATTCATAATTTACTCAAACACATGCGTTATGGCTGGCATATTAGCTCATTGATTACTAAATTATTTGAATAATTCAGAACCGCTGTTGAACAACCAACAATATTCCATTCCACATTTCATTTTCATTTGCTATGTAGAATTGATTGATTTTTCTTTTCATAATTTTATCTCTATGAACCTATCAGTAATCCTACGTTATAGTAACAGCAACTAGAAAAGTTTGTACAAGAGATAAATAGCAAATTCTGAGATTGGTAGACTGATTCATTTACTCATCGCAAACGCATTTAATGATCATGTATTTCACACTATAAAACCAAGCCCTTTAAAGGAAGTTATCTTCTAGACACTGCACAAATCTTGGATGGCTTAATGCTCTAAAATTTTTAATAGTTCCCACCATATGTAGCTACAGTGTTACCATAAATAAAGTATGGTGAAGCAATGAGATTATACCACAATTATGTCAATATTTGAGTTTATCACTTGCACATCTTCGTGTCTACCAGCAAGTGATTCTGACTAAACTTTATCACAGGCGTGCAGTACTGCCATTCACGTAAAGTTCTATAATAAATAATTTCTATATGTTATGAACCAAAGCCTGAGCCTTGACGAACGCCAAATGTAGGTCAAAATTCAAAAGGCCAAAAACTATTATAAAACACGTTACCAAATAGATCCATGTTATCGATAAAATTCATTCATAAATTCGATGGAAGTAATAATCTCATAATATTTTCCCAAACAGTATTGAGCTACATAATTATTATACAGGAATTCACTGATCACCAACCAGTTTGTAAGTTAAATTTTGAAATTGATAAACGATAGCAAAATAAATTTTTTTTATTTCCTGCATTTGGTAAAATATACATCAAGGAATTGTAAACACATTATATCGGACCACACACCCGAATTCTTTAATCTATTGTGCGTGAGGAGTAATCCGATACATGTTTATACGTGTTTATTATACTGCTAAACAATCCTTGTAATCTTTACTAAAGAAATTATGTTACCCTAACTCTCTGTCTTATATCTTATTTATTAGGACAAGAAATGAAACGTATTATTTATTATAAGAATCATCATGTCAAGCAATAATTGTTTCATTATCTGCTTTACATTTACTTAATACCTTATTTTACTGACGTATCTTTCGTTACTTTGTTTCAGCATTACCGACTGAGAAACCGACATTGAGCAATATAGACGACTCCTACTTCGTCGGTGATATTTTGAGCGTGGTTTGCGACTCACCACCCTCAGATCCCCCCCAGCAATTAACCTGGTACATTAACGATCAACAGGCGAGTATTTTCATTCATTATCATATGTTTGTTATGCAAGTGTTTCTTAACTACTCGTATTATATACGTGCAGGAAAGGAAATCTTAAGACAATGGTTTCCTGTTTGTTATTAATTAGATTATGTAGATATCTAAGATGCAAAGTTTTGTTGAGTGGGAAGGGTTTTATTTTATTTGATCGCTTTCGTAATTGATGCACATATGTATGAAAAATCTTGTGTATAAGGTAAAGATCCTCGCACAACTGTTAAGTCAACAGGACTAAAATGCAATAATAAAGAAGATTTTATTTAATCAAGGCTTTTAAAATTATGGAATTATAAAGTTATATATAACTAATACCGTGTTGTAGGAAATTTTGGAAATGCAGTTTCTTGAGTTAAAAATTAATGATTTCAGAAATATACCTTAAGTGTCGGGATTGTCTGTTTACATTTCGTGCACGAATTTATACCACAGTTTCTTATTTTATGCCATACATTTCGCATCCATCCATGATTTTCCTTTCTTTGTTTGGAATATTTCTCTCTATTTAGAGATTGTAGAGATTGTTCTCCCAGTCACTTGGTAGAGCCTCTTCTATCCAAGCTTTGTTTATTACATCCATAAGGAGCTTGACTCCCCCTGGGCCCATGCTTTTGAGCATTTACGGTGTTATTTTGTCATGACTTGCGGCTTTACGGTTTTTTAAAATTTTTGCATCTCTCGTAGTAGTTCCTCCATCGTTATTTTGTCCCCCACTTCTTCTGGTTCCTCTCTTTCTCGATCAACTATGCTCTTTTGTAGCTCTTCTTGTCTATTTGCACATAGCAACTCTTGAAAGTACTCCTTCCATCTTAGTATTATTTCATTCTCGTCGGTTAATATATTTCCCTTAGCATCATTTATGATCGTTTGTTGCACTTTTTTTCACTTCTCTTAGGGTTTTCACTATTCTGTAAAACAGGATTTGGTTGGACTTGCTATCTGATTCTAGTTTTTCTCTAAACTCTATCTATGTGTTTTCTTTGGCTATCATTATCAAATTCTTCACTTGTTTTCTTTGTTCTTTATATTTTTTGTAGTTTGCTGTTGTTTTGCTGTTTAGGTAGGATTTCCAGATCGTCTTTTTTATTTTTTACTTGTTACTTTATCTCATGTTTCCACCATGAAGTCTGTTTTGTATTATATGTAGTTTTGCATACTCAGCATACTTTCTTGGCAATATTACTAATGATTTCTTTAAAATTATTCCACTGTTGCTCTATGTCTAATTCTTCAACTTTTATTCTGCTTCTTTCTATTTCGTTATTTATCATGTCTTCGTTTATTAATCTATATGATTTTATTGATTCGAAATCTATCTTTTCTTCTATGCGGTTCCCTTTATTATGGAATTCTCCCGTATCTGCCTTAATTGTTGTTACTACCACATAATGGTCGCTATTTATCTTAGGCCCTCTTCTAACCCTCGTATCTATAATTGACGATTGTATCACTTTTTCTACAAGTATGTAATCAATTATTAACTTTTCTCCTCTACTTGGCTCTTCTCGAGTTTACCCATGAATATTTCCATGTTCAAAAAAGGTATTTGTTATTATGAGATTCTGCATCTAGCAATACTCTAGCATCCTCTTGCCGTTATTATTTCTTATACCTTCCCCATGGTCTCCTATTGATTGTGTATATCGCCTTTTTAGCCCACCCTACTCTTGAAGTCGCCTGCTATGTATAGTTTTTTGATAATTCATCCGAAAATTCCTCTTTCTTGTCAGCTTTCTCGTCCTCGCTTGATCCATACACCGCAAATATTATCCATTGTCATTAACCTCTCTGTATACGCTTCCCATTTATTTATTTTCTTAACAAACTATTTTTTTTTGAGAAATATATGCATGATAACATGTATGTTATTGATAACGAAGATGTCAAGCATTATTTATCCTTCTTCTTAAACATATTCCGTTTTCATGCAATAAGTTTTAGAGCAGATAACTGACCATGAACATTCGTAAGTCTACACGACCACAAACTTAGAGTTAATTTATTTTTCTCGTGAAGAGGCTCATAATTGCACTAAATCCACGTTCTACAAAATAGGAAGACGGAAATGTAATCAACAGTAGCCATAATACAGGACATAAAGTTAGTGTCTGTTTTTTAACCAGAAATTGTTGTATCCTTACTCAAACATTGGTTTAAGTTCTTCATTTGTGAATAATTCAATAAATTACTTCTGTATTAGTAATGGATTCATCTGACTTTGTTGGTCTACTTGAAGAGCCGTTAATTGTTGACAATAGACAAGCAAATCTTCATCCAGTTTTTGTAATTTTAAAAGATTTGGAAGCTGAGAACACCCTTCCCCACCCAATTTTTATTTGCTTTTTCAAATTTAATTGATTGTAGCTTCAAACTAGCTTTTGAATTAATTTAATTGCGTCGAAAATTGTCTTCTCTTTACTTTCCAGAAATTCCAACACTGCATACAATCGAGCTAAACATGCACTTTTATTTAGATAACCAACGAACTTGGGCAAATGATCTCCCATTTAATACATTCCTCTCAATTATATTAACTGATCTAATGACATAAAGCATTGAGCCATGCAAGTGTTCACTATGATTTTTTGCGAGTAAATGTTGTCGATGTATGACACAATGTACACATAATACATTCGATATGGCTTGTTTTAAGTATTCCAGATAGCTTGGGTGAGGTCTTACTATTACTGGAGCACCGCCTGTAGCAACCGATAGGATATTACTCAAAGGTATAGCTCTTACATCGAAAAATCTTTTTAATTCATTGCATATTGTTTCACCTTACGTATCAGTTTCCAAACATTTCGCAAATAGTAATTCTGGGGAAACTTTTCTTCGTCTACAAATCTCATATAAGCTAAAGGTTTTCTGGCAAATTTTACTCATCAAGTTATATAGAAAATTCAGATATTTTTAAATACTCACCGAAAGGATTTTCTACGTATTGAGCTATGCGTCAATCCTTCTTTGTACTATATGATTACTCAGTAGGATTCTTCTTATAATATCACTCACACAGCTCACTTATAGCTTCATCAATGGTGTGCGGCTTTCCAGCAATTAGTAAAGAAATGTAAGGAGCACGCAGTCCACCATCTCGCTCAGATGGTATGATATTTTTATTTAACTGTTTGAAAAAAAATTAAATCTTTATGTTTTTTGTTGCTATGGACTTTTGTCAAATGTTTCTTAAGCTTAAAAGCTATCACTGGCGTGTTTGACAAAGTTTTATTGGATAGAAAGCGCATAAAAAGCCCATACTATTAATATATTGTTTTATTTTGCAAATGGAATACCACAAAGTAAGGCTTGCATCAATTAATTATTTAACATATACGAATAGAACCATGTGATACTTGTATTTTATGTACCCATCTATATTTATATTTTAGTGAGGACGTAAAAATCGCTACCAATTTATTTACTACTGTTTATCTTAACTTCCAATAAAATTACAATGGGTCACAATTATTTTACGCGGACTTCTCGACGTTATCCACACACCCCAAAATTAATTTTAATTTGCCACAGACGCCCTTAGCGGTTACAGGTATCCCTGGGGGTTCTTAGGAACCACTTTGGGCACCATTGGTGTAGATGAGCAACCAACGGAAATAAATTCCCCCTTTAGGCAACACTCCCATCATTCATTGTCGGATTGGATAAAGAATCGAAAGAGTCTGCATTTTTCACACGTATTCGGATTACTTTTGTCCTAGTCAGACATAGGTAAATACCATCGCCGCTATCGTGAGCGTCGGCGATTTTTGAAGAAACACTTTAAATTCTACGCTAGTACCTATTCCAATTTATCCGCTCTGTGTCGAACAAATGCAGCCTAAATTACACCGGTTTGTTGTCTGCCGTCTGCGTCGTCGATAGTCGCCTGAATTGCCGTCTGCTTTGACCCGATCTGCATAGATGCACGGCGACCGAGAAAGACGGCGACTTGTCTGAATGAGAGGGCGCTGTTTTACGAGGATTTCGGAGCGAGACAAAGCCGCTTAAACGGATTACGATCGCGGTTTACCGATAAAAATCCCTGGAAGAGGGACGAGAGGCGACTGAGAGATGTAAATTTGTGGATTTGCAGAATGCACAGAGGGACGACAGTGCGGATATTACATTGTTCGACGAAGAGAAATGGGAGCAGAAAGAATTAAATTGTGTTCTATTTCTTAGTATACATACATTGTGCATACATGAATCATAAAATATGCGCAAACATCTTTTTGTGGTAATCAAATAAATCATAGAATAGGTTGGGCGATGAAAAACATAAATCGGCTTTAAAAATTCAAAATAATATAATAATGGTGCTCTAAATTTACAGAACATGTGTAAGTCTGGTTAAAAATTCCAAAATTTATTAATGGAAGTTCAAATTTATTTCTTATAATAAATCTTTATTATATGGATTGTGTTGCTGCATAAGTGTCACAAGAGGAAAAAGTCTGTTATTACAGCTTTAGGAAAAGAATCTTTTTGGTGGGTAAAACAGCTTTCTGTAATGTTGTGTCAATATTTGTTGCACCAAAGTAAACATTCAGCAACTCAGCAAAACCAAATTACCTTCATACTTATTCAAAATGGGATACGAAGCTCTATGATTTGTGCAACCGAAATCAAAGTTAGTGCATTAACATCGTTATAGTTCTTTTTTGATTTCTTCTTAAGAAATACACATCCCGGCTTTCTTTCGAATTGTCCAACCACATCATTTTAATTGCGTCATCGCCTTTACCATAATATTTTACTACATATACTTTTTGTGGCAACGTAGAACGTTTTGAAAGCACTACGTTCAATGCAATTAAGATATTAGCACAGCGTTACAAGAACCTGTAAATAAAAAATCACAAAATGCTACTTTCAAAAGTCTAGTAGTAAAAGTATTACTTGTTATCACACTCTGGCATCATTTCTTATGTTAGCTGTTTAGATTTACTACTAACCTATTAGTGGGTAATGTCTTTTTAATTAATAGAAAGAAAAATTCGGAAACATGTTAAATTTGATCGTGTACGTATTAGTTACAAGCACATAAGCTATAATTGTTATAGCTATAAGTTATAATTGTATTAAAAATGGATACGACAAAGAGTATAATAGCTAAGAAACAGCTTTATTCGAGAACTTTGCCTGTAGACAGTAGCCCGAATTCAAATTTTAGGTGGCCAATATTCCCGCATTGCAATAAATAGCACAAAGAAGAGTTGTAAAACGGATAAGCCTTGACTAAATGGTGTAGAGAAGCCGTTATCAATAACACTGGTTAACAAGTTTTTTGTCACACGCACAAAACTCTGTGATTCCCATGTACTTTTGAATGCTGAAATCAATTATGTTTTCAGAATTTCTCCATTACCCTCAGTTTTATGGTCCAGGATATTCGTTTATACACCTAAAATATGCATGCATACATATGTAGTATAAGAGAACATGTCTTGACGTTATTTCATGGTTAATGTTTGAACATGTATTGACTTGTTAAGATCTGCATTTCCCATTCCTAGATACCATCCCTTATTATTTCAGTTGTCGACTAGAGCTCAGTGGATGAACATATACGCTGATGTTGTTAACGGTTTAAATAGCGTTGCGTTCAAGCTATTGCTGTGGAACATTTGATCACCTGTAAAAATGCAAAGGAAATGGGTAAACCACCCGAACTCTTTTTGCTACATTTGCTGCGAATTGACATTTAAATATCAAAAACGGTCTTTTACACCTCTCCTTAAAAAGTGCTATGAGCAGTATTTCAAGTGTAATGTAGGTGATGGAGGCAAAAGCTGGGCTACCTATGTTTGCTGTGTTACGTGTGTCAGACTTCTTACAGCGTGGGCAAAGGTAAACGGCGTATGCCTTTTGCTATAAATATGATTTGGAGGGAACCATCAGATCATATTACCGATTGCTATTTTTGTCTTAGAAATATAAGTAGTATGACTTCTAAATCCAAACATATCCTAAATTCCATCTTAATATTCCATCTGCATTGATACCAGTATCTCACAATCCGGAATTACCTGTGCCTAAACCTCCACAAAACATGACACTAAGCGACGATGAAAGAGCTGACGACTGATTACAAGACTGGAATCTTCTGAGTTGAACAATGACATGAAGAGTTTGAAAATTTCTTCTCTATGGAAGAAGGAATTGTATTTTGTAATGACGTCCCTTCTGTTTTGAAGACACTTGATCATGCATATGATACAGATGAGTGGCGTTTGTTCATTTACTCTTCCGAATTAAGCTTGAAGGCGGTACTACTCCACAATGAAAATAAATTCCCCTCTGTTCCTTTGGCTCATGCAAGCGATTTTAAGGAATCTTATAACAACATGAAGCTTTTTTTGGAAAAAATTAAGTATAACGACTTTAATTTATCGAATATTTGTGACGATTTGAAAGTTGGTTCACTTTTGCTCGGCATGCAACTCTTTTACAGAAAGTATTCTTGATTCGTCCGTGAATGGGACAGTTGGGATAGGAAAAGGGAGAGTAGCCAAACGAACTTCACTGACACCAAGAAATAGGAATGTCATTGTTGATCTTGAAAAAGTTTATTTCCCCTCTTTGCACATTAAGTTTGGGTCGATGAAAAACTTTGTCAAAGGTATGGATAAAACTAACAGTAGGTTTGGATATGTGAGGAGTAAGTTCTCTAAGATCAGAGATGGTAAGGTGAAGGAAGGAATTTTTGTGAGACCCCAGATCAGACAGCCACTTCGAGATGAAAAATTTGTTGAGGCACCAAACGAAATTGTAAAAGCAGGATGGTTGTCTTTTAAACAGATTTATGAAAGCCGGAAACTACGTAGAGATTGTTAACAATCTACTGGCCTCATGTAAAGCCATGGGTTGCAACATGAATCTACAAATACACTTTCTTGACTCCCACTTGAACTTTTTCCCAAAAAAACCTTGGAGCAGTCAGCGACGAGCATGGCGAAAGATTTCATCAGTCATTCTACTCATGGAGAAGAGATACCAAGGCAAATGGAGCCCTGCTATATTGGCAGACTATTGCTGGACGCTGAAGAGACATGTTTCTGATGCAAAGTACAGCCGAAAGTCATATATCAGCGCATTTTCCAAGTAAATATATCACTTTGTACGTAGTTTTTTCATGAATTATGCACATATATAATATATACTTTCACAAAATTACATTGCTTTGTCCGTCGGAAAGCCTGCCTGATAGAAAAATTCTGAGAACCAATATGAAATAAATGTAAAAAGTAGTTATAATTTATGAAAAATATAATATTAAAGAAGTACACACTTGAGTGCACTAAATATCTCCCTCAATTCTTTCCCCCTTTACAAGTTCGGCATTTTTTGGATGATTTTAAATACTGCATTTTTCACGTTATATTTAAACAACATGTCGCATGCGTTGGTACAATTATTTAAACTTAGACCTTTTGTTTTTAGTTCTTCTGGTATGTCCGTATTTTTTATAACTATTTTGCACTATGCCGTTACTTCGCTACTATCGCTGCCTTCAGACCAAAGGTACCAGACCAAAGGTGTTAGGCACAATTCACGAAGATAGAGTTGAAAATTGTCTCCTAATGGACACAAAAAATATATATCGAATATAAGACGCTACTGCTGGTGCAGTAGAAAGACAATAATGTTCTAACGGATGGAGCAAATTATGAGGAGCAGGTAGCGGTATAAGATGATGTACATTGTACACTAACCAGATTAAGGAGCAGAAAATAGCAAGTTGTAATAAGGACGGTGTTGACAACATGGATGGATTAGTGGTAATATATAGAACTATAGAAGGTAAATTCGATAAAGAAATAGATAATGGTCCATATTTAATACTATCAAGATGTTACTCTTGTGAATTCATTGATATTCATGAAGAGGCTTAACCTTTTAGCGTTATTGCCGAGGATAGAAACTTTGTTGCCTAAATTATGTTGTGTTTTGTTATTTGAACAGCAAAAGCTGTTGCCATCAAGCTGTTTAACCATTAAAAATTAACTTTGCCCACTAAGCTAATGGAAATGTTTTTTCTCATATAATAGTAGAGCATTGAGCTAATTACAGGAAACTATTAACGCTTAATGTTTGTTTAATCTATCCGACACGTAATCAATATTTTAGCTTAAATTTGTTGAGAAATATCCATCCATTCCCTAAACTCACCTTAACTTCGATCTTTAATCAGCTTTTTCTACGTTCAGTTTTATAGGTTCGATTTGAACCCCCGCACCTCTGTCGTGGAGCAGAGGTTTGAATTTAGGGGTCGCTCGGGTCGATTTGGAAATTTAATCTGGCGACGAGTTTGTTGATTTCCGTTATTGCACCTTCGGGCATTATCAATCTTCGTCAGCCGAAGATCCACCTTGACTGCTGGTAAGGGAAGGCGACCGATGGAATATATTAAAATGGTGACGTTAATATTGCCTCCGGAAAAATGTTCTCCCTTGGTTTCTATTTCGTTTCCCGTGAGATTCGGACGATGAGTTTTTAATGGTTTTATTTAGTAGGAATTTAGCACAATGAGAATTCATATTTGGACGAGATGTTCCACACTGACAGATAACTATTGTTTAATAATAACACGAACATACTTATAAAGAACCGTATGAAGCGCAATTTGTTGTTTAATAATAGTAAGAAATTTGAAAATACTGGCTGTGATACTGAAAATGAAGGCAAAATTATGGACCTAGATTACAAAATTCCATTTCCAATTCTTCATCTTCTACTATTTCTTTAGCAAATTCGTTGCAATTCATGTAGTTCTTCTATTCGCCTAAACTACAAAGTAGTTACAGATTCAAAAAGAACGCTGTTTTTTGTTGAGCACTTGCTGAAATTCTTTCAGTTTCCTCAACGGGTATCAATGGAATTATTGCAATATTGGTGACTTGAAACGTTGCAAATAACATGTTTATCACATTACCTGTATTCGTCATTGCCATTGTGCTAAACTACAACATTGCACAGAACGAGGAAACGTTTCTAATTCAGCATTTGAAACGGCCTTCTTACATGCATATGTATTGTGTTAGGTAAGAGAACAAATCTATATACTTTGATCTGATAAAGGCTTGAGTAAAAATTAATCGATGATTATAATCTCAGTAAAATTAACTTTTACTCGACTTTTGACTCGGTTAGCCACGAGATACTTCTGCGCAACCTGGGATGTTATGGTGTTAGAGGACTCCCACTGAGGTTAATACGGTCATATCTTTCGGACTAAGTGCGGTTGACAGAATGGAAAAATCCATGATCCAGTAGCATGGCAGTGAATTCTGACGTTCCGCAGAACTCAATACTGGGACCATTTTTGTTTATTGTATATATCAACGACCTTCCCTCTGCTGTCAGTGGGGCCAAAATCTGTTTGTATGCTGACGATACTTCGGTGTTGGTTAGGACCTCCGATACCAAGTCCTTGGCTGAGTTTTATCGGTGGTCAGTCGAGGATGCTAAGCACTGGTTTAGTGCGAATAGGATAACAGTTAATGGAAAGAAAACCATTTTAGTCACCACAAAACGCACCGGTAAAACATCGCCGGTGGGGTTCTTGAGGATCACTGTTGACTCCCCTCTCAGTTGGCACCAACACATCGTTGGGTTGGCTAGCAGGCTGGCTTCGGCATTGGTCACCGTCAAGCGAATTAAGCAAGTTGCAAACTTCCACTCCCTTCTTTGCTATGGAGTCGTTCACTGACGCACACAGAATTTTTGTACTCCAAAAACATGCTGTCAAATATCTGTGTGGATTGGGAAGTAGAGAAATATGTAGAACGCACTTCAAAAATCAAAACATCCTTACATTACCGTCCATCTACATACTCTCATGTACTACATATGTTCACCAGAACATAAACACTTTTGATCATAATGGAGCTCACCATGCGCACAATACCCGCGCCAATAACTAATTAAGATTACTGTACAACCGGCTGACGTGTTCCCAAAGGAGTATAAACTATTGGGGCCCTAAACTTTACAACAAACTTCCAGATAGTCTAAAGGACATTCCTACGAAGGAGTTCAAGACCAGTGTGAAGAGCATGTTGATGGACGTGGAATGGTACAGCACCGATGCCTTCCTCCGCAATTAAAACATGTCTTTACTGTTCTGTTGGTTATGATTTTTATGTAGTTTGTCATGTATTCTAGTTAACTTATTATTCATTTTACACGTTTTGCCTTAGCAATTTGACGCGTGGTGAATAACGCGCGGTCCATACTATGCGGCTCTAAAAGCGTACAATGCCTTGCCAAATAATTTAAAGCAGGCACGGGCGGACAAAAGGTTCTTTACAAACCTAAAGCTTTACCTGGTTAGTAAAAGTTTTTATACTATTAATGAATTTTTGAGTGCCTGAGTTTTTCCTTTTCCTTTTGTCCGTTTGATATTTGTAACATTAGCATTGTAGATATGTCTCTTATTTTTTGTGTTGAATTTTTTGTATTATTTTGGACAATGTCTATATCTTTATTGAGATCAGCGACAATAAATACTATTATTATTATTATTAACTACTTTTAAAATGTAATTGACCTATTCTGTAATGGTTTGATTACAAAATAAATCATAAAATAAAGAAAAAATAGCGCGATATACTGATGTATGTATGAAATATGTGCTGAATAAAGAAACATAATACTGTAATGTATATCAAATTGTTAAACAATGAAACTAGCGCTATGCTAGGAGTGGAATCAACTTTGAGTAAAATAGAATACAGACAATTTCCTTGGTTTGGCCATCTTTCAAGGATGGATGAGGACAATGTAGTAATGCAGACTTTTGATGCTGGATGGGAGTGAAAAAAGAAAGCGTAGACCAAAAAAGAGATTGGAATCCAATGAGCAGAGATATACTACGGGCAAAGGTGACCACATGGAAGCGGGCTCAAAGCAAGGCAAATAATAGAAAGGAAACTCTTCTGCAAATCAACAATTTCGACATCATTATTAATGCTAAAAATTAGGTTAAATTAGCAAAGACTACGTATTTTAGTGCTTGTTAAGATTCAATTAAGAAAAGAACAATGGAATGAAGGGTTTTTATGATAATTTAAAATTTAGTATCTGGTATATTCTTCAATATTTTGAAAGACAATATAATATGTGATTTAAAAGCACTAATCCACCATTTTCTTAAATCGAATAATAACTGAGTTACTAAGCGTTTTAGTATAGTATAACGATACAGTTTTCTTGCATTACTTGATTTATTTTCACAACTATCCTGAAATTGAAGTTAGTTATAAGTGTTCGAATATATTTCCATTTTCCTCTATACGCTCTTTTCTGCACTTCTTCATAACGCATTTTATGGAATGAAAAATATACGATAGTCTCAGTTTGCAACGTTTAACACCTTTGAACACTTCTAGATTACAAGATACCCTTCTGCTGTATGCGAATATTCCTACAAATATTGCGCAATAATTAAAAATATGACGCCCTTCCATATGACGAGGCATTACAATTTAGGTTTTTGCATTATCCGATAATGCATGTTGTTTTTATCTCGTGCACCAGTCAATTTGAAAAATGGGTCTCTACACTTCCTAGAATGTATCCTTACGAAGATTTCAACAACCTAGCTGCAGAATGTCATTCTTTGTTTAAAATCTGTTTCTAGCAAAGCCCACACAGATGGATAATTTGAAGGTACATGCTCTTGTTTCAATTAATTAGCTTACTTGTCGAATAGGTTTACCGGCATGGCCATCTAAATAAACCAAAACGTTAACTATATTCTTTCACTAATAATGTTACCCTTTTTTGCACACGTCATTTTAAATGTGTTCTTGTTTTGGTGCACTTAAATGCAAAAAGTATCGTTCGGCGGTACTCTGTTAGAAAACACTTGACTGCAAAGCCCTATCATAGTTCCTCTCACAAATACAGAGTATCGGAAAATCCACACACTTCAAACTGATTTCATAAAATTCGGAACTTATCTTTCGAGAGTACGTCGACTCTCATTATCAACCAAATCCCGAATGACGAAATTATATCTAACATGCACGTTTAGAACAATCTTGTACATCTATCTCTATATTTTCCGGCTACAGTTAGCTCTCATATTTCAGAAAAGCTGGCCGTGGTCCTAGTAGCAGGTTGTTTGCTTATTTATGAGAAACGGTGTAACAACTGTATTGGTCGCATTTAAGAAGGCTTCACCGGGTCTTTTTTCTTTCCTGGCAAATAAACTCATTGAGCTGGACTGTTCTCAAACTCCCTTTTCTGGATTTAATTAGTTTGTTCCTCTTTCAATATATAGGTTGATTCAGTTTCGACCCTCACCATGGGAATCTTGCTAGGTAACTCTTTTATTCGGTCTTGCAGAGAAAAACTATAAACACATTCTCAAGGTCACGTTTGAACTTCTATCTAATGATGAAATTTTTATACAACGTTTCCATTCCTTCTGGCCATCATCAACTTTCTTAGTTCTTACCCACGCCATATTGGATTTTGACACCATCAAAACATTTATTTTTCTGATTTCTACCATGTAATAACATGTTGACAAAAATATTTGATATGATTTTATTGACCAAGAACGCATTTTAATATTAAATAAGGTACATACCTATGAAATTTAAAACTGTGAAACGTTTCAATTATCGTTCATTAGTAATAGAAAAATGTCGTACGGCGCATGACATCTATACTATAGAACTATATACCCCATATTGTGTGTATTATATCCAATTGTTCCCTACTATCCACATTCTCATTAGAACATATGCAGGTCTGTTTGCCCTTTTTTCTAAATTTATTATATACCATCGTTTTCCACGTATAAGCAGCTCTATTTTGAAATGGTTAAAGAAATAAATGGAAAAAAAGAAACACTGGAAAGTGTGGGGTTTCCATTATATTTATTTTGTAAATTCGTTTACCCTATCTTAGAAACTATATGATGCACTTTAAAATTTATTACATTTTTTATATTTATTACACTTCTAAAAACTAAAAAGAGGCACAAACTTTAACTTAGGCTGGAACGTAAAATAGAGTAATTGGGCGCATAAAAGGTGTGTCTTGCACTACAGTGTGTGGTATGTAAAGTTTCATCTAAATTTGATTTTTTAAGTTGCCAGTGGTCCCTTGTAAGTTGGTTTGTTGGAGCCTCCTTCATGGTTGCACTCTATGCCAGGGAGAAGAATGAATCCTGTGAATTTTATGAGATATTTACTTTAATACAATTCTGCTAATGCGAGTACTTAGATTAATAACAAGCCACACATTGCACAATTGTATGAGTAATGAAGAGATAAAGGCAGGTGTCCAAAACGTAGATGTAAAAGCTGGTTTTCAGCATCCCTTGGCTAATACTAAATACCCTTACCACCTTGATGAGTAAAGAACTCCGGATACGTATTTCGGCAACTAAGTTGCCATCCTCACCAGAATCTATGAAGGAAGATAATGTTAGATGTCGCACTCTGGGAGATTTGCACCGTTTGAATAACACTGTTATTCAAGTGGTGTTCTGTGTGATGCAAATCTCCCAGAGTGCGGCATTATCATCTTCCTACTGAGGATGTAGTTGCCGAAATACGTATCCATATTTTTTCACTTATCGAGGTGGTAAGGGTAATAGGGCTATCCTATTATTTTATATTAAAGAAAGAAACAAAAAAAAAATAAGATGAGGAGGAAGAAGAAGTAGAAAAATACAGAGGAAAAAGATTTGTGAGTTGCAAAATTTCTAGAACTCGGAAGTAGATTTATATAATTTGCAATCGATAATTGATTAAAGAACCACTGAAACTATTCGTGTTCTGATTCTGTTCATACAAGCATCGTAATTATTATGGACATTACTGATTCCATTTTCTCGTCTTTTACAGGTTTCCGAACCAATGCTACGCGATGTCAAGCCTCTGTCGTCAAATCCTTTCGGTCTTCAAGTTAGGTCGCTCCAACTTCGATTCGTGATCGAGCAAAAATACGCCAAAAGCGGCTCCATCGTACTAAAGTGCATGTCGGCCTTTCCCGGCATCAAGAACTCAGTCCTAAGCACTTCCAAAACGGTGGGGCTCTTCGATCAGGACACACAGATAATCAACAACCAGAAATTCTACTGGAACAGCTCCGCACACTCGCACAAGTTCAGCGGCACCCACATGATGGTATTCCTAGGCGTAGTTAGATGGTATTTCAATTAAGAGGGAATTTGAATTATTAAAAGTTCGATACTAAATTTAAAAATAAAGTAAGGAAAAAAAAGGAGAGGATATCCTAAAATGCACACTCAATGTAAATGTTTTATATTTTTTTGTAAATCCTACTAAATTGACACACTGTTTAAAATTATGGGAAAAGATATATAAGAAGTGAAGGAAGATGAGTATTATATCAATTAACACTATAATTAATAATAATCGTTGTAAGAACACACAGAATATGCTGATTTCAGTACATATATTTAAAACAGATTTTAAATTTAGCAATAAAGATAACGTTGGTATATAAGAGAGATAAAAATGAAATTAAAAGGGAAGGAATATATAAACCAATTAAAAAGAGATTGTACATTTTTAAATAAAGATGTGAGAGATATGCATGCAGGGATAAGGTTCTTTTTAGCTCTGTTGTTCAATTTAACTATCTTATTTTAATTCCTCTACTTAAGTAAGGAGGGCTTCCTATTATTCTCCATTTTAAAGATACATATGTATGTAGAATTAATGTAACATCAACACAAAATGACCTACAGAAATTAAATCAAACAGAAAATACATTTGTAGACGTTAACATGCCATCTCGCATATGTAATATGTGAATGTAGATGTTAAAATTAAAGCTAAATACTTACCACTACACATGTGAATGTATAGATCTTAGTTGTCATGTCATTAGTATTCGTATTTCTTTTGTAATTCACTGGACAAAAGGAACCTTGTCTTTGACGGGGGCGAAATTATAGAATAATTATACGAGATTATCAATCTATTATATTGAGGATTTGTTGATATATTTCATTACTATTATTACAGTTGATCTTTGGTTGTATGATATTATGATATCACAATAAAAGTATATACAACACAATTCACATGTTCTTTTATTCTCAGTAATTTTGAGAAGGTGAAGCTCTAATGGTAAGGATACACGACGTCACTGACACTCGACACAAATGTCGACACTAGTGTCGATTGCGTAAATACGCTAAGCAATTTTTTGTGTCGACATTGGTGTATACATTTAGTGTTCGAGCTCAAGTGTATGGGGTGTCTACACGAACCACGTCATGCTGACTGCAATTCAGTGTGGTAAATTGCATCGCCACGAATCGACGTGCTGCTGCCGCAATCGATCGTCGCGATATGTATTTCAATAATTGAATACTTTCAGCTTTTACTTGGTGAAGGTCCATTATCAATAACCAACAATATGCTAATTATCCTTCACAAATTTCATTACGAAGTAACAATTGCTTCGCCACACAGTGGCTTCTTCAGACAAACTAAAAACTAATACATAGTTTTTTTGTCAATATTGAATACGTCAAATTTTAACATATTTCATGAATTTAATGAATTTGGATTTTTAAGTTTGTTCATTTCTAAATGTTTAACAAATCCAATTTTGCACCTTTGTTTTCTATATGCAAAATTTTAAAACCACAATTTTTAATATGGTCTTCTTCTGTTACATGGTTGGCGAAACTCGAATCCGGCTTTTTATTCTGTAAGAGCCATAATGTTCAGAAATTCTTTTTTCAAAAGTTCTACCAATTTGAACAACAATTAGTTTCCCACATCCACATATCAGCTTATAGACATAAGTAATCAATTGTTATCTGAGCCGAAAAATAAATATCCAGAATGCTAAAAGAACTTTCTTCGGATGAAATACGAAGACTTTTAATATTTATTAAGCAATGTTACACCTGTGATAGAGAAACAGGATACGAATATGAGATCAGCTATTATGGTGGGAGAACGTTTGGCGGTAACATTAACATTTGTGGCTTGTTCACTCTTCCTCTTATTTAGTTTTCTCAGTTCATTATTAAATTGCGTTCGCAAATTGTGCAATTTTCTATTTATTTCCAATGCAGTAGTGTTAAATTGTTGGGCCAACCCTTCTACTAGATTCTTATACGGTATTTGCAATTTACCATAGTTCTGGCACCGCTTCATAATATAAAATCAAAGATTTTACCTCCTCTACAGACCATTCGCGTGGCGGCATTGGTCTAGCTAAAATTTCGCGCATTTTCGAAATTCGCGACACTTGAAGCAGACACCCTAAACGCCTTATCGCCACAGCAGCGACACGGACACTGTGCGACACCACCACAACAGATGCAACTCGATGTCGCGGCGGTGGACATACGTAGACACTCGATGTATACACTGACTGTCTAGTATCGAGTGTCGTTGTGTATCCACCATAAACGGATAAATTATTAAAGAAAATGAAGACTAGGAACGCGAATACATACAGGTAAGTGATTTTAAATATTATAAACCTTTGCTCACCTATTTTTTTTTGAATTTATACCTTTGAAATCTTTTCTACCATTTTTAGAACATATATGACATTATTTCTTATTTTGGTAAATTGAGATAAATCTTTTTATTGAAGAATTAGTTAAATGAAAAGTTGAAAGAAAGTCATATGTTGCGAATGTAGATTTTATTTTTAATTTTAATTTACTTATGAAATTTGTTTGACAACTGTAAAACTATTTACGGATTCAGTTATTGTCAAGATACATAAAGTTCCATTCTCAAATGTTTTCGGATGCGTCACAAATACCCCGTATAAGCAAAGACAGTATATACGTAAAATGTAAATGTCCAAACGGAGACACACATGTAGGAAGAAACTGTATTATGTGTCTTATATAGTTAGGCGGCATATTTAAAATTGGTACATACACAATAGTAAAGCATGAATGAAATAGACGGTAAGTCGTACCAGTGCTTTTTCTTTCATAGTCTTACCGCAGGAATCATTTTCAAAGAATATTGACTATCGCGGTATTGATACATCATGTGAAATAGTTGTTTGTGCTTGTACTGTCAAATTATTTTAATATCAATACGTGTTCAGTATATTTCCTTGACATTTAACAGTCGCATTCGGAACACAGAGGTCAACTCCTTACCCCATTTTAAGTTTTTTACTATATTTTCCCAAATCGTAAATCTTTTCCAATAAATTTTTAAGGCCTTTGTCAGTTTCATAAACATATAGACATATAAATTAATATTACAGCTATAATATATAATTATTAAATTAAAGAGTTGTTTCCCACTTCACTTATAATATCATCAATTTGTAGCAGTTAGACTAGAACAAAGTTATAAATTTGAAACTTTGCAACGCTCTTTGCCCAATATATAAACAAGTTACACGGGAAATATAAACATTCAAAGTCCGAGAGTAATTTGACTGAGTTTAAGCGTGCTCGTGCCTTAGTCAAGTCTCAAATGAGGGAAGCATACTCACAATATATGGATTGGGTAGAAAACAGCATACGGAAGGATCCTAAACTCTTCTGGTCCTTTGTTGGTTCTAGAAGATCATCTAGTAGGATTCCGGGTATTATGTACAAAAATGATTTGCGTTGTTCTGAACCCCAATCGATCGTTGATGGTTTCGCCGATCACTTTTGTAGTGTCTTTCAGGATGTGTCGTAAAATCAACAGCTGTTCGACAATTTTTCTAATGAGAACTCCTTTCAGGTGCTCTTTTTTACTGAAGAGGGTATTTGCACTGCAATGAAGTCACTAAAAAATAGGTCTACATCGGGACCAGACAAGATTGCAAGCTTCCTGGTGAGAGATTGTCGGTCTGTGTTATCTAAACCACTACTGCACATATTTAACTTGATTTTGCAGTCATTCACGTTCCCATCAGTATGCAAGCTGGCTAGAGTTTGTCCTATTTTTAAGAGTGGTGACCTGTCAGAAGTCGGCAATTATAGACCCGTCTCCCTGCTTTCCAATTATGTTAAGATTTTTGAGTCAATCCTGTACAAATATATTTATGCCTCTGTTTGCAATTACATTGTTCCCACTCAGCATGATTTCGTGGCAAAGCGTTCTACCGTAATGAACCTTTTTAGTGTCGCTCAGTTTATTTCAGAACATGTGGATGCGCAGGGACTGGTTGATGTCATATATACAGACATGATCAAAGCTATTGACCGTATTGACCACGATATTCTGCTGAATAAATTACGTTTGTTCGGGTTTAGTATTCCTTTACTACATTTATTTCGATCGTATCTAACGGATCGATCTTTCTTTTGTATCTTACAACGGCTTTTCGTCATCCTGTCGTGCAATTACTTCTGGCGTTCCTCAGGGGTCCAACTTAGGGTCACTATTGTTTGCGCTGTTCATTAATGATCTGCCCAGCCATATAAGTAACGAAATCCTATTATTTGCGGACGACGTAAAAAAATTTAGTTCGGTGAAATCTATTGGTGATTGTGTTAATTTGCAAATAAATCGGGGCAGAATTTCCACCTGGTGCAGTGTTAATAGATTATCTTTGAACTCTGCTAAGTGTAGTGTCGTGACGTATTCTAGAAAGACGTCACCTATTTTACATTCCTATTGTATATCCTCTATGCCTCTTCATCGAGCTGATAGCATGAAGGACCTGGGTGTCATATTTGACAGGGAGCTATGCTTTGTGCAGCACATTTCTAGTATTGTCTCATCGGCAAACAAAATGTTGGGATTCATGCTACGCACATGTAGGCAATTTAATAACGTATACACGTTAAAATCGTTATACTTTTCTTTAGTGCGATCACAGCTGGAGTATGCGCCCATATCTTGGAACCCCTTTTATGATATTCATGGGAACACCATCGAACAGATACAGAGGCGCTTTATAAAATATCTTTGGTTGCAGCGCTTTGGTGAATACCCTTGCAGGGGATTTCCTAATGAGTACCTACTTAGTACCTTTGCTGTTGGGTCTTTAGATGCAAGAAGAGTGAAAGCTGGTTTATCCTGGCTGCACAAGTTGCTTCACAATGCTATCTATTGTCTTTTCCTCTTGGGAAGGCTGAATTTCCGTGTCCCGCGAATGTCTGCCCGCAGTGTTAGCACCATCTACCTGCCTCAATCTCACACAAATTTGTTGTTGAAGGCACCTATTTACTCTGTTTGCAGTTCTTACAATCAATTTTGCACTGACTACGACATTTTTAATTGCACAGTAAACCAATTGCTTGACTGTGTATAGAGCCTTTGTCTTTCCTGCTTGGGTTCTTGGGAGGTGCAGCGCGTAATAGTGTTATTTAAGTTATATGTCACAGTTTCTCATATTGATTTTTATTAGAGCATAATATAATATGACATTATTATTTATTTTTCCTATATTGCATTGTAACTGTTGTTTTGTTATATTTACTTGTTCTTATGGCCTGTAATTGGTATTGTACTGTTGGGCTTAATATATAATAATATTATTATTATTATTATATTATTCGTAAAAGCATGGATTTGAAGAATTCAGAAGAACAACAATTTGCTATTCCAGAAATAAATTTGTTTCAACAAATGTGGGGGACTGCTCAGGATTGCTTTTCATAAACTGATCATAAACAACAACAACGTTTCCATTTATTTATCCATATTTTCAGAGTTTAATCTTTTGTTTCCACTTAGTCTTAATTCATATTTAATTCTCGCATTATTTGTTTCATTTATGATATAAATTAGCCTCCTCCCTGCAGGAATGCGACGATAAAATCGAAATCAGCACCACCACCGCAATCGACTTTATTTAAAACAACGCACAGCACACGGCGATCCCGTCCCAAGCTCCTCCATATTTTAATTTAAAATTTCCAGCGTCGGCACACGACGGGTGGTGGGTGCCCGCGTCGTTTATAATTTCATTGTGCCCGGGCGCCCGAAATTCGCAATTAATTGTAGAATATTAGGCGGAAGTAAATCGCTATCAATCGTCCGAGAGCCAATCTCGATCCCGGGGCAGGCTTCATTAAACGTCGAACCGCTGACCTCAACATCACGTAGAACGCACCAATACATCGAGCTGGCACCGTCGATAAGCCCGATCGGTGACGATAGTGTCGGTGGAACGGAACACAACTAAAACCCCCTGAACCTTTCGTCGTCGCATCGAATTAATTAACTTTTAAGCCCGTAATCCAATTACAAACTTTAGATTGGTGGCCTAGGATGTGGGAAAGGAAATTTTTATTTGTCCGCCATCTGACGGTCGTATTATAATATAAATTATAATATCGATTCCACGAGAGGTAGATATAACTCGAAATTCCAGTTACGAACTGCCCTAGACACGCAGCTTCCGGCAATTAGAATTAATAGCGCGGAAAGCAACAATGTCCGCTTTTAGAAAGTAGTAATAATAGTCCAATGTTTCTCAAACAATGTTGGTATATGAATAGATATGCAAAATTACCCAAAATATTAAAAAGTTGATAAAAATTTATTTAAAAAAATTAAAATAAAACCACGACTCTTTCACTGTACTAAATCACAACTCTTCTACTGTACAAATTAGCATACTAACAAGAAAATTCTTATATCTATTCTATTTAGCCCGTATTTGTCAAACTAAAATATTCTTAGTAAAGATAGCAAGGACTGTGAGGCAGCACGATAAACACACTGTTCGGATTACTCCTATCCGAACTTGTGCGGGAGGAGTAATCCGAACAGTGTGTTTAAAATATTCTTCTAAAGAATAAAAACCATCTTCTAATAAAAACCTCTTGAAGTTACGCTTAAACAGGCTGTAACTCATTGTCTTAAATTCGGAAGAAATAGTATTGCATATTTTGGTTCCCATAGAGGAGGGAGACTTTTAAAAAGTTTGAAACAAACTGGTTCATTATCAAGTCCAAAAAACCCAAGAAAAGGAAAGGCATATTACAACTAAATGACCGATTACAAACATATGATGAGAACACCCGAGCACCTATTCGTGCATAGTTTCTTATACAGAATATGCCACCTACATTAAATGCAATTCTTGCTGCTGTCAATGCTGATGATGATCTCCCTAACTTCAGTCGAGCAACTTTACATAGATTGTTGCACTATATGGATTGCGTAGGACGTAAAAGTATACTCATCGAACGAGACGACATTATTCAGTAGAGGCAGAAATACCTACGAGAGATCAAGAAATTTACAGAAGAAGGTACAATTTAGTTCTTGCTATTTGATCTTCCTGTAACTTTAATTATTTCATGTCGAACTATAATATTTACTGATGAATCATGGGTGAATACAGGGCATGCAGTAGATAAAACTTGGATAGACACTACAATTCAAAATAGTCGACAAACTTTTATCCAAGGATGGTTTGAAATCCCCAATCCGACTTGGACCTCGTTTTGCATTAGTTCATGTTGGTGATGATATCGAATTTGTTTCTGTGTTCTCTGCAAGAAAAACACTGCTGATGTTCATCATCAGATGGATTCAGACACATACGAGGATTGGTTTATTAAGAAATTGCCTCCAAATATTCCGCAGCAGTCAGTGATTGTTTTTGATAGTGCCTCCTATCACTGCAAAAAATTTGAAAAACCTCCAAGGGTAGCATGGAGAAAAAACAATATCATTGATTGGCTCTGTGAGAAGCAAATACCAACCACTGACGATATGCTAAAAGGGACTTGCTGTGTTGCGTGTCACAAATTAAACCGCAGTATGATAAAAGCAGGTTTGGCAAATGAGAAAGGATATGAAGTTCTTCGAATACCACCTTACCACTGCGAGCTAAATCCCATTGAAATGGTATGGGCACAAGTTAAAAACTGTATAGAAATGAATTATATCACATTTAAGGTAAAAGATATGGAGGAATTAATTCGAGGAGCATATAGCACTGTAACAGTTGATAATTTGCAGAATTACATCAAATATGTAAAAAATATTGAAAAGGAAATGTGGATAGTGGATAATTTGCAAGATTACATTCAAGAATTTATTATTCATGTAACAGATTCGTCATCTCCTGAAGATCATACTGCTTCATTGACTGACTAAAAGTTGAAAAAAGACATATGTGTGTGTAATTGCTATTCCTCTCTTAAATATTATTGTATTATATGGGGATTGAATTGAAACTATTATTTGTTAAAGGATTATATATTTTACTTCAAATTTAATAATTCCCAATTCTAAATAAATGTTCGAAATGTAAATTACGTTAATGCTGAGTAATAATAAATAAAACTATGGGATTTTTCAGATTCTCGAATAGAATTTTTTTATATCTTACTGTTTTCCTCAAAATATGCATTTTAATTGTCAGAAACCCAAATAATGGAACCAGAAGTAATAATGTACAGCTGATTGGACGATTTGGCAACCGTGTATCGAATTTTCATAAGCTCTGTACTGCATTGGAAGGTTGAGACGATCTATAGTAAAGGGAAAAGAATATAATACTGTAAAACATTGCAGATAGATAGTAATAGAATATTTAACAAAGACGAATATAAAGCTATAACGTATACGTAAACTATAAATCAGTGATAAAATACTGGTTAATTAACTTTTAATAATAATTTTAGTTTGTCATTATCTTTAGCTAAATACACAGTTTTACGCAACAATATGGATTAAGCTCTTTATGTATAATGTATGTATATATTTATGTACTGCATTGGGAGGTTGTTCGGCCATATTTATAAGTATTTTTGCAAAATTTAATGAAACTTTTATAAGAAAAATACACCTACCGCCTTGATGAGTGAAGAACTCTAGAAACGTATTTCTTCAACTAAGTTGCCATGCTCAGCAGAACCCCTGAAGGAAAATAATGTTAGACGCTCTGGGAGATATGCACCACACAGAACATCACTAGAATAACAATAATTTTCTTAAATGGACTGTGTCAAGCAATTTAGATCTGGAGAGGACATAGAGTGGACGTTACTTACTTGATACTTCGAATAATAAACTCAACCAAAGTGTATATAGTTGATATTAACTACAAAGCATTATTATAAAAAAGAACTGGGGAGAAGAAGTTGGATAGAATCACCTAAATGGCAGTAAGGCGTGCGCAAACACATTCCCCCACGCACATATTAAATCTCCCTGAATTCAGACCTCCCCCCAAGCGAGCATTTCCGGCGTTCGCCCTTGTAGGCGCATTTACGTAAATTCTACAGGCAGCCCGCAAGCATCTCTCCGAGCGACGTCGATGTAAATATTTTAAATTGTAAATACACAAGACAAGATCCCCGAGACGTAAATATTGCATATTAAAACCGGGGCCTTTTCTGCCTTCCTTTATTTCTTTATTTCACCGTCCGCTAGCCCGTATAGAACAAACGTGAAATAAACGCGAAGATAAATATTTGCTGGCCGTGAAGGGCGGGACGGACTTCTTCATCCCAAGCACAACAGAAAAGTGGAGGGTAGCAAGGCGATGGGCATAGAAAGGATATAGAGGGATTCTTTATTCGGTACAAATGGTCATCGGGGTTTTTCATATTTTTTGAAACCTTATTGTGGTATAAATGTTTATGTTAATATCCGGAAAAGAAGGGAAAAGCGAACACGAATAACAAAGGGGATGTTTGCTGTATAGAAGAAGTGATTTTTTTACTGTCGCAATATTATGAGAATACCCCATTCTTTTACTGTTATATTACAGCTTTTTTTCTTTCTTTTGGATATGTTAAGCCTCAAGTTTGAACGCAGTTCAAATATGTATCCCATTGTCTTCCACCCGACCTTAGATAATATTTTCCAGACGTACGACTTGAATAGTTAGAAAACAGGTAACTATTCTATTTTCATCAGTTTCAGTTTTTAATAAACAGTAAGGTATGAATACGCCTACAAGAAATAAATGGTAAATATGAAGTACCTTTGATGGTGCTGACCATCAAAGCATCAGAAATCCATTATGATTAAAACAATAATAGAATTCTTAGATTGTTTTTTACCACTGACTATGGACACTATGAGGAAAACACAGATTTAGCAATGGGTTCCCCTTTAAACTTTTTATTGGTCGAAATTCTTCAAGTGGAAGGATAAGTCTTCAAATGACTCCCTTCAAAACATATATTTTTCTGGTATAGATATATAGATGACATGTAGCATGTTTTACAGGTTCAGCACTACAGCTTGACATACATCACAATGTAAAATTCACAGTAGTAAAAGAACAAAATTCACAATAAAGCTCCCTGTATCTCAAACAGATTCATAACAACAATACCATAGAATTCTTGAGATAGAAACGAAAACAAATACAACTATTCCTATCATTCATTCCTAAACATCATAAATTAGCAGCTTATACACCAGTGGTACATAGAGCATTTACAATACCTCTTTCAGAAGAACAACAGCAAGTTTCAAGCCACAAGTTTGAACGCAGTTCAAATATGTATCGCATTGTCTTCCACCCAACCTTAGATAATATGAGTTGAAATAATCTAATGTAAATATAAACTTTCTTAAGTATATTATGGCGTATAGCATAGAAATTATATGATTTAATGAAGTGTTGTACTTTATTGTCAAACATAATTCCCATTGAAATATTCTGCAGATAAACAACTCCAACAAAATCCCTTCATCTAACGAAAGGAATAAGACCACCCTCTCTCGCTCAATTATAATTTTATATGCGCATACATTAAACTTCATTCCCGCTAACTCATTTCATTTGCTCGTTTTTCCACATACATACGTAGGTATAACTTCGCGCAATGTACAATGTTTGCATATGTACAAATGCAACGTATGACATCTGCTTTAACGTAACCATTATACGAAACGTGAAATAGAGGTGACGGTATTGTGTTGTTAGCAGAACAACTTTGGGGCTTATCAAACTTCCTTTACCCACTCTCCCCCAAACTCTAAAGCCGAGAGGTGATTTTAAACAATTAAATTTTTCTCTGGGTAATTAATATTACAGTTATTTATTTATTTATTGAGAGTCCCACGCAACCAAGATGCCAACGACCAAGCACTTAGAGTGCTTAAAGCATTTTCCCGTGACAAAAAAAATATTACGATTACAAAGGGTGACAAGTTACTAAATTTACACCATTTATTAAATTTAGTCAAAAAATTGTCTCCTTTCAACAAATCGAACAACATGCATAGGTGCAATTGATCTGGGGAAAGCTTTCGACAGTGTTTCAAGACCAAATATATGGGAAGTGTTGAAATCAAAAACGTCTGCAACAAAATGATAGAAGTGGTTAAAAGCATATACGCAGAAATTTTAAATACTGTAAGAACTGGAGGTTTAACAGCAGAACAATTCAAAACAAGGAAAGGGGTTAGGCAAGGAGGTTTGCTCAGTCCTTTACTCTTTGTAGCACTAATGGACGAATTAGCACGCAAGGCAAAAAGCAGAATAAAAGAACTCTTCTGTAGAGTATATCAGTCAACGAATATACCCATATAAGTTGCCAATGAAGTTGTACAATAAACTCAATTTATTAAATACCTTGGATCCTTGTTTGAAGGGAAAGGAAGTCTAGAAAGAGAAATTAATAATAGAATAACAAACACCAATAAAATCTATAGAGCATTGTATAGCACCTGCTTCAACAAAAAAAGAAATAATCAGAAGAAGGTATATGAACCAATAATAGCACCTATACTTATGTACTCCTCAGAATCATGGACTCTAGCAGAGGAAGTGAAAAGTAAAGTACAGGCCTGCGAAATGACAATATTGAGAAACATAGAGGGTCTAACAAAGCTAGATAAAATAAGAAATGAGGAAATCAGAAAGCGCTTAAAGATAAAAGGTATGATTAACAAAATCGTGACAAAACAATTGGGATGGTTCGATCATATATCTAGAATGGGGGAAGAGAGACATCCAAAAATTATTTGGGAAACTAAAGTACAAGACAAACAGGCAGGGCGTAGATCCAGAGTTACGTAGGCATTTCATGGACTCAAGCAAGGACAATGGCAACAAACATAACACAGTGGAGAAGAATATTTACCTCTACATCTCGGGTAGAAGAAGAGATGATTGATGATGATAGTTACCTGTGTCATTGCCAAAATGAGGCAGAAGTTTGCGACATATTTAAAAATACTATAAATAGTAACGTTGAACTAAAGTTACTCACAGAAGTTTCTAGGATTTTAACCAGAGATTTTATTGAAATACTTGGTATGGAAACCAGTGCATTACATAGCTTGCAAAATACCACTATGACGTCAGTTGATGGGCATAAAACATTTTCTGTTTATGAGTATACATTTTCAGATAGAACACATAATACAAAAAGTATTTAGTCCGGACCTGATGCAAGGGGACGTATTGTTCAACAACCTGCTAAACGTAGTCTATATTGATATATTGTGTCTTGGATGCTGACATAAAAGGCGGATTCACCTTTGATGTTTCTGCGGAGATCTATAAAATTCGCCAAACTTTAACCCTGAATAAATCAAGGCCAGTATGTTCCTGTAAAAATAATAATACGTACAAGAATTTGATATAAGAAATATCCCAACAAAAATTTTAATCTTTCTGTCAAATAATGTGAACTGTTTCTCCACAGCCGTCTATGAAGTTATTTTCTTACTACATTGATAATACGTTAGAATCTTTCCAGACGTATGACTTGAATAGTTAGAAAACAGGTAACTATTCTATTTTTACCACATTCGGACACAGTTTTTAATAAACGGCAAGGTATGAATAAGCGCCGCCTAGAAGGAATAAATGGTAAATATCAAGTACATTTGATGGTGCTGATCTTTACTCTGTAGTAATCCATTATGATTAAAACAATAATAGAACTCTTAGAATGTTTTTTACCACTGACTATGGACACTATGAAAAAAAAAACAGATTTAGCAATGAGTTCCCCTTTAAACCTTTTATTGGTCGAAAATCTTCAGTCAAGAATATGTCTTCAAATCACTCCCTTCAAAACATATATTTTTCTGGTACCTATAGATATGTAGATGACATGTAGCATGTTTTACAGGTTCAGCACTGCAGCTTGACATACATCCCAATATAAAACTCACAGTAGAAAGAGAACAAAATTCACAATAAAACTCCCTACATCTCGCACAGATTCATAACAACAATACCGTAGAATTTTTGAGAAAGAAACTAAAACAAATAAAACCATTCCTATCATTCATTCCGCCCTAAACATAATAAATTAGCAGCTTATACATCAGTGGTGCATAGAGCATTTACAATACTCCTTTCAGAAAAACAACAGCTTCCTTACATAAGAGACCATACATTTTATGAATATAAGAAAACAAGAACCTCTGGCGTACTATTCACCAAAATGTCAGATATATCGAGCAACAGATATATAAGGTTAACATACTTCGGAAAATCTTTAGAAAGAGCGGCTAATATTCTACGAAAGTGTAATTTTACAATATCGTTTAGGACACCCTAGAAATTATCATAATGTCTGCTTAACACTAAAGATCCAATAGATATGTGTAAGAAAATCAGGTGTCTACAAATTATAATATTTAGAGTGTAATATACATAGGGCAAACAGAAAGAAACCGAATTTTATTAAATCAATTTGGGTGGTGTGGATTTCCCGATACTGCGTATTAGAAAGAAACTTAGAAATTTGGTATTTGGAACACATGAGATCATTTAAATTTTAAATTTAATAAGATGTAAAACAGATATGTGGTACTTTTTCCAACCATTTATTAGAATACAGACTTTCTCCGCCAGAATTAAATAACGCAAAACCGTTTTACATTTCTGTGATAAAGGCAGAAAGTTAAATATGGTAAAATCTTTAGAAATGCATTTGCATAAAAATTCAAGTAATAAATTTCTTAATAACCAAACAGATCTTATGCATTCAGCTTGATTTTCCTTATTGACGTAGGAATATTATATATTCCGGTTGTCGACTTCCTCACGCAATCTGCTAGACCTCCGAGCAATAAAACCATAAATATTTGCAAAATATAGCCCAGTGTTATTTGTATGTATGTATATACATATAGAAGCATTGATACATAGACATGTATAGGCATATATTGCTATGTTTCAAAATGCTAATAAAATAATTTCAAATGAATTCGAACAGTTTATCCACTATACTGATGGTATTTATCCGTGGTACATGATTCTTATAATCCGCATGCAACTTGTCATTGATTTCTGCACACGGTTTCCCATCAAAAAAAAAACCAAATCACTGACCGGTCTTCTTCTTTTTCCATGATTACAAAAATACATACACTAAGTCACTTTCAACAGCTATAAAAAGTAAAGTACTCGATGAGTCTTTCTGAAATTTTGATGTCGACTAAAGGATGATAGTCGGTAATGCAGATTTTCACACAAAGCGCTACCTGTCGTCAAACACGGGTATTTATCATGCCAAGCTCGTATAGACATATATATTCTTGTACTGTTCGTAGTATACCGTTTGACAGAAACTCGTGAGTGTTGACACTATAGTTAGGGGTAGTAACTGTTCATACTTATTATATATGTATTTGGAGAGTACTGTATATGCCACACCGTACAGTTTAGGGGCTGCGCTCTGCGACCACGTCCCGGGTTACTTGATACATGGTTTATATATAAGTCACGCATAATACGTATACTGACGTAATCCAGAAGTACTCTCAGCTACATTTGTATACATATATCTATTAGGTAGAATTTTAGAATAAAGACAGTTACAGTTAAGACACCACCAACGTAGTTTCATTTTATAATACGCAAAAAGTGTATACAAGAACAGGAACAAATTAATCAGTGGTAAGTAAGAGTATTGTTATTGCTTCAATTGTGAATATGATTTTGCCGATAGTTAGGCATACGCAAATCGAGCTTCATTTATATAAATTCCTGTCTCTCCGTAAATTAAAACGATATCTATCAATTCATGCCAGGTATAGGGATGAATTTCATACGGCGATCCATATGACACTAACAACAGTAACAGCTGAACGAAAATGAAATATTGTGCGCTGTCGCGCCAAGCGTTTAGGTCGTGTACAGATCCGGCAGTGGCCCACTGGGTTCTTCTCATCAATGGTTATAGGCGTTTTGAACTTATATGACTGCAGCGATTACAAATTATTTTCATTATTTTTTTCTGACTTATCCTGTATACACTGTCTTTATCTGTAATTGGAATGTTCAATATAAAATACCAATTATTACTATGCCCACATTTTCTACTTTTTTCTTACATAATCGCCGGAGCTTTGCTACTAGCGCTAATTTAACCAAACAACAAGCTTAAACTATAATTGTTATTATATGTATATGCAACATTTTGGACTTTTCCATGGTATTATTTTCCGTCCATTATCACCAAGTAGCAGACAAATTTTTTGACAGTGTCCTTTGATTTTCTCTTTGTTTAATAAAGCTATCGTATCGTATCGTAAGGGTACCCTATGGAACACGATATTTAATGTTCATTTCTTCACTCATTGCAAGGATTTTGATTCTGTTACTTCGTTTGAAAATTTTATGTCAACTTTCTAATTAGTAAATATTGCCAGGACTGTGGGGCAGCACAATAAACACACTGTTGGGATTACTCCTCCCGCACAAATATTGATTAATTCGGGACAACACGTGTTTCGGGAATACGTGGATTCCCATTATCAAGTCGAATAGCGGAATGAGCGCGAACATGACTTAAAACTAGAAACATGCACTGCTTTTTCCCTTCCCTTCATTCTATCTAATATATATACAAACTTCTCACATCACCGGCGCAACACTTCTTGGAAGGACCACCCTGCACGTTCTTAAGGGTACGCCTTTATTACCCCAATAAATCCATCAG
>JARFOC010000732.1:0-31507 GCA_031763485.1 Osmoderma eremita | reverse complement strand
TACCAGATTCCTCAACCTTTGTTTACAAACTACATTATAAATGATTACTTGATGTTAGGCATGTTTTATCGCGTTTGCATTTTATTATTTCACACAGAAGTAATACTAATTCAAAGCGAAATTATTTAAAGCATTTTTTTCCAACAATGATCTCATTTTTTATTTTTTGCCTAAACAAACATCAATCCACTCTCCAATCATCTCTCTTTTTGTAATAAGTTGTCGCCCCAACTACGGCGCTAAATTTTTTATAATTTTTGATTAAATGATTCGCTGTAATCATGTTTGTAATAATGATATTATTACAACGTTTAGTATAAAATGAAAAACGTGCAGTTGAAAATACATAGTTCGTATTTGTTTTTACTGCAAAATCCATAATACTGCGCCATGTTAATATTTGCTACACCGATTTCTCTCAGTGTAGTATTGCAGATCTGGCACGATGAGATATTTACAAGTTAATGAATGAATTTACATTCAAGAATTATCAGCTACGCATATATTTAACATTGATGTAACACAAAAGCAAGATGGTGTGTTTCCAACAATTGAAATGAACGGTTACTATTTTGCACGCTTCTATATACATTACATGTACCTATTCATATATACATCTCACTACTGCATGGCTCCAAATAGGCGACCTTCGGGCTTAATCGGTAAGTTGGATCGATGTGCCCGTTCTAAATATAGACCGCATGATACATTCACATATACAAAACGCGTACGTACGTATGTGTCCGATCGTGGACACATCAAACGCACACGTATGCAAAGCGTCGCCGGGATGCGAATATCCAGCAGTAAATTCGGCGTTGATACTGAAAACGTTAATGGAAAAACATTTATACCTATCGAGAGTTTTATTACCAAAACGCAAAGATAAAAGACAGTATACTGTTATACGTTTCCTATACCGCATCGCATTTTTTGTTCGTAGGATATTAAACCTGTCTACGGTTCTCATTAATTAGAAATAGCTTTCTGCTTTCAACGATTTTCATCAACAGTTATTTGAACTGCATCATTAAAATCAAAATGGTACAGAAATACATCGAATGGATATTCACATCATGAATAAAATCACACATGCATCATACATCACACGTAATAAAATGTCTCAAACGAAGAAGAACCGTAAAGATATTCAAATCGAAAACGTAATTTTTGACCTTTCTTTCCTTATAACGAGCTCAAGTACAGAGTGAATAAGCGTTACGCAAGCACAGTCGCTCTAATTATTAACGTCACTTGCTTGTGCTCTTCAATTTCCCTTGAAATTTAAGACCATTTTTCCGTTTTCCGTCGCGACAAACTCGATTAAAAATATCTGACGTTTGTCTGATTCGACGCTTAACGAAGCGCACGCGAAAGCTGGAGTAAGTAAAACAAAAAAAAAAGAAACAGACGGAATTAAAAAGGAGCAACTGAAATGGTTTTATTTGCTAGAGCTTAAAACCTATTTAAATATGAAATGCATGTTTCAGAACTAAATAATAGAATTGGTACCGTTGTAGTAGTGGCAGTAAAGACGTAAGTCTGATTACGTATTTCGGTAAGTAGGTTGCCATCCTCAGTAGAGAGGAAAAAAGTATTAGGAGCCTTAGGATAGGGTAAAAAATTGCAACACTTTGGTGTAGTTTCACCGATGATCCAGTGAAGGCAGTTTTGGGAACGGCCGATCCTATTGGGACTTTTTTTTTATTTACTAACTTTGTGTTTCCTCAACATTACCCTGAAGACGATAATAAACAGTCCGTCGAAACGTCGGGTATCATCAATCCAACAAAGTAAATAGTGTTTCGGCCATTATCTAATTACTTGTCCTCTGCTTACTTACACCATGACATTACCCACACACTAAATTTGTGACACACACAAGAATACCAACAATTTTAAAGATATTTTTAAAATAAGTAGTACTTAGAAATTTTCATAAATCCATATTTTAATCCCTTTTGCTCATACCACAACTGAATCGAAGACCTACAAAAGCAATCTACAGGAGCAAAATAAACACACTGTTCGAATTACTCCTCCCGCACAAAATATTAATTATTTCAGTACACGTGTTCCGGGAATACGTGGATTCCCATCGTCAAACTCGTATACTGAATTAATTAATATTTTGTGCGGGAGGAGTAATCCGAACAGTAAGTTTATTGTGCTGTCCTCAATCCTTGGAGTCTTTACATCAGCAAAAGAAAATTAAATAATTAATAGAAAGGAATCTCTACAGTATATAGAGAAGAATTGAAAGAAATTGCAAAAAGAGCAATCCGAAATCCTTTCGCACCAAGTGCAATAAAATGTTTATGTTACCAAAATGAAGTATTGCAATACCACTTCAAATAAAAGCACTTATAGTTAATTAAACTAAAAGGGAATATATCATAAGAACAGAAGAAATTGATACTTTATCTTGTTGTGTAGACCAACATAGATTAAGGAAATGTTAAAATATGGAAGAAAATTGAAGAACCAGTGGGAAAAATGGTCCACAGAAAAATTACTTCAACATTTAAAAAATATATTAAATACAGGACAAATCAGAAGGCAACCGTAAAAATATTAAAAAAGATAGAATATTGAAGTACTAACACACAAAATCACGAACTTTTTTTATTTTATGATTTTACTATGCAATCCAGTGGCGTCTTGATTTTTGGGTTTTTGGAACATTGTCCAGTAATGTGTGTTGCTCGAGACATCCAATATACCTTTTGCTCTCCTGCTTGATGACTTTGCTGATACTGGGCGTATCTAAGTCATTGAAAATATCTTTGTTAATTACAAACCAAGGAGCATCCACCACGTTTGAGTTGTATGTTGTGGCCCTGAGATTTTCCATTTAGAGTCAAGTTAATTTCTTTTTTCCAAATATGAGATCTATGTAGATAGTTTACATTTTTTGTTTCTGGAATGGGAATATGCTTATTGTTCATACCAACGGTTGGTATTTCGCGGTGGCATTCTTTTCCTTCACCATGTTGCTATTTCATTGAAGCGGTTTTGCAGAGCTTGTGTTGCTATTACAAAGGTTTGGCTTACACCTTGGGTTATCGCATCATCTGCAGAAGTTCATGTGACCGCACTACCACTTGACAGAGGGTCAGCTGTGAACAGCAGGTACAAAATTGGACATTTCACTTTCTCATAAATAAGGATGAGGAAGAAGTGATATAATTTTCGAAAGTCGCATGAGCTTAGTAATCTCAAAATAAGTCCGTAACTGGATATTACCTTTTAAAGGAATAAATCCGAATTAATACTTCACTGTACGGTAAAACTGAAAATCTATAGAATGTAAATAATTAATCGTCGAAATGTCTACGAAACGATTTACTCGATACACCTTCGGAATTCCTGTTGGACCTGATGGATGTTGGAGAATTGAACATAACTTTACCGGTTACTAATTTCCGATCCGTCCCGGAGATATGCTTGAAGTCTCTGCTCAATCAGAATAACAGCGGCGCGCTTTATTTTAATTTAAAGTGCAGACCGTCTCTAAGTATTGACCGGTCGTCCCCGCTGAAATCAGATCTTTCGCCATCTCCGTCCGGTCTACAGCGTCATTTCGCTACGCTCTCCGTGCATTTCGTCTGTATCGCCGGGCGGAAATATTGATGTTTTGAAAGCGTATTTTCATTTTTAACCTTTCGCAACGGAGGACTCATGGGGAATTCGAGTCTTATGTCTAGACGATCGAGATGAAGTTGCTGGCAATAGCTTGCGCGACGCGTATATGAGAACTAATACGGGTATGCATACATATATTACGCAGACTTTCCAATTCCCCTTGACCCGATGTTTTTGACTTATTTTTATGCGACACGATCTATGAATAGTGCATGAAATTCCGGTGGAGTATAAACATGTCTAGCGATGCGAATGAGCGATATGAAGAGCTTATTGCCGAATATTCGTGTACGAATGAATAGGACATGTATGCACATATATATGTGTGCTTTATTGACGATTTCCGTTTCAAAATAAATAACAAGTAACAATGATCGTATAATGTATTAGTGTCATTCTGGAAGTTTTGTTCAGAATATTTTTTTTTGTCAGGAACGTGACAAATTTTGAATCATTTAGATAATGCACATTTTATAAATGTATAGTGTTCTGGTTTTAAAAATTGATTGATTCGCCACTTGATACGTCGCACATTTTAGACACAAAATTGCTGTGAGATACCAGTTAACCTAATGAGAAACCCATTTTAAAACAAGAGATTAATAAAGCTTTCAGTAAGTGATTAAATGGTATAAATACGGTGGCTTAAAATTGTAAAACAATAACTCCAGATATGTACGTATTTCGGCAACTAAGTTGCCATTGTCAGCGTATCTGGAGTTCTTCACTCATCAAGATGGTAAGGGTATTAGAATTCGGTTTCTGATTTATTCCCTTAAAAGGTAATATCCAGCTACAAACTTATTTTGCTATTACTAACCTCATAGGATCCCAAAAGTTACATCATCTCATTCTCTTCTTTAATTTTGAGAAAATGGGAATGGTCCAATTTTGTACCTACTGTTCACAGCTGACCCTCTATCAAATGGTAGTGCAGTAACATGAACTTATTTATTATTTTGACAAGTGATTAAATGCCAACTAAAGATTCAAATTATCAGATACTTGACGCGGAGCTGTCTCTAAGATGTGCTTAAGCCAAAACGTTACTTTTCCTCAGCAGTAGTAGAAGAATTACTATTTTCTTCTTCTATGTAAGCTATTTAGTTTATATTGTTCTATTTGATACCTTATAAGGGTGCACTTCCATCTTTTGAGCGATCACCCAAACAGAAAAAAAATATGGGGAGAATTATTTTAAGAATTATTTTCCTTATAAGTTATCAAAGAAACAGATCAAGTATTGGTAAATTGTATCAGGTTTAGTTACAATTTATGCACTAGTTTAAAACAATGTTAGCGCATTATCTCGAACAATTTTGTAAAAATTATCTTTACCAGTGAAGATCAAAATTTCGCTAGTATTTTTTGTTACCTCTTTTCATAGTTTCTGTCAAAGTACGGTTCGTAAAGAGTTCCACACAGTCTCGCAATCCCCTAAGAAGAGGCGTAATAATGAAAGCAGTCCTTCAGAACAAATATTCCAATAATGAGGTAGTGTCTGAATACAAAGGATTTCTTATATGTTTCATAATATAAAAAAACAGCATTCTGAAACAATTGTTATTGGAGGCCTTCGTACACAAATGTTTATGTATACCTTAAAATAAAGTTGGCTTTTATTGGTAAATTAGTAAGGGCAAAAATTATGTTACTTGGGCCTTACACAATTTGTCAAGAAAAACGGATAGAACAACGTTATTTGAAAATTTAGAATAATATTTCTTCCATACTTTCATCTCTTTCGGATGCAATCTGCTATGTGTGATGTTGAATTCTACAGGTATCTTGTCATTTCGTAATTCTTCTTAAAATCTCTCATTTCTATAGCTTGAATTTTTTGTACAATAACTTCGAAATTGTGCTTCAAAAGCCAAGCCTTCGTCTGATTTGAGGTGTGCGGTCTTGCATTGTCATGCAACAACCTGATTCCTTTCATTAACCTTCCTCTTCTTTTCTGCCGATTGGCTTTGTGTAGTTTTTCGAGAATTTGACAATAAATATCGCTGTTGATTGTCGCTCTCGATGGTAAAAGCTCTATGAACAAAATGCCTTGCATATCGCAGTACACAGTTGCCATTGTCTTTTTTGCAGATTGCTGAAATTTGAATTTTTTCGGTGTGGGTGAACTCGGATGCTACCACGTCATCAAGTCTTTTTTTGATTCGTGGGTATCGTGGTGTACCCGCGTTTCATCTCCTGCAACTATAGACTCCAGAAATCCGTTTTCCCGACGACAATGCGTTAAAAACTCCATTGCCGCCGCCATACCCGTTTAAAGGAGTAACTTTCTTAATGATTTCGTCCATGATTAAATGGAACACGAGTCTGAAATTCTCCTATTATCACTATTATCACGATTATCAGTATAACAAAAATTATTTCCAATGCATATATAGTTCTATATCCTAGGCGACATTCATCTGTACAGGTTTAAAGAATGCCTATTAAACAACAACTGAGGAATCAATAATCAGATAATTGTTTGAAGTAAGCCCACATTAAAACGAATATCAGACACTATACTATTTGGCTCAATATATAATTACAGCATATATAAACGCAACGCAATCGATAGAAATGCTACTATGGAACAAATAAATTTTATAAGCATTTTATATTTAATGATTGCATATCGCTCTACGGTTCTATTTACCCAAGGTATGTTACCCCAACCCTACTAATCTCCATCACGGACCAACTGCTACTGCTTTCAACTACATAATAAGATATATTTTTATGGCCTGTTACGGCCAATTAAAACCGTATTTATATTAATGCGGATATTCGAAACGGGCAGTAAAAAAAGATTAGTGTTCCAATATTTCATATTGTCACATTACACGCCAATTATTATAGACTGCAACTGATAATTACGTGGGCCGCACGGTAATGAATGATGCTGGGCCTCTACCGCCTAGTGGTCATTTATCACGATTCGTTAGAGCACGTTAAGCGCCCATTATTTTAGATACGGTTAATTCAAAACTGCACTCTCGCAATCCAGTATATATACGTCAACTGCACTAGAATTCAAACTAAGGGATTACTACACCTACATATTGCAACTGCGTTATAAAACAATCACACTTAATAATTTTTATAGAACAGTTATTTTTGGGTAGCGAGATCGCCGAAGTGAACCTTCGCAAAGACCTAGAAAAGCAAAAGGTTTATCCTGAATCACTTGAATTATCGCCATTTAGCAAAAAAAACAAACAACAAAGCTTGTTCTGTAAATGTAAGAAGAGCTAAATAATATAAACATCGAAGGACCTAAGTTGAACTCTTGCGATGCTCCAGAGCTGGCATAATAAGAAGCGCACAATTGGTATGTCGGATACGTATGGAATATGGGGAATCTACTGCTTTGAGAGAGGTTGCACAAGGGTCGAATACAATAATAATGTTTACAATATTTATTTATGACATAAATGAAATATATAAATATATAAATAATATATAAATTTTCGTCTGCTTGTGTATTATAAGAGATAATGGAGAGAGAACTAAAATTTTATTACTAAGCATATTTTGTTTATTTACCTTATCACTTCATTTAAATTCAAATTTAGATTCAATTTTATATTCACCACTATGTTTACTATTTTCTTTTGTGCCGCGACCATGCCTGACAACATATTTTTTTAATGATTTTATTAGCAATCTGAATTATACAACATTCTATAGGCCAGTGCTTGCTTGAAGGCTAATGTACCCTATAGTGGTGTGGTGAAGCTGCCCCCAGTAACGAGTCCTCAATATTCTTCTCCAAGATCGGTTGGCGCAGCTTCTCATCTTCTCGTTTTTAACACGTGCTGTGACAGAGCACTGGGATGGCTCTCCAGCTTGTTGTAATGTTTTACCCTGTATTCCTTAATGACGGCCTTAACATAAGGCATTCGTAACACTTTTGACTGGCTTCTTTGAATAACGGATATGCTTGACTTACTAGCACATCACCAGAACAGGAGAATTTTATTCTTTAATGATAGCTTGGACTTCGTTCCTATAAGCCAGTATAACTTCATTATCTTTAGATCTATCTATTTTCCTAGAAAATGTGTGCTCGCAGATGTGGGAATTTCTATATGGCTCAGGAGTAAGGTGGGACACAAATCTTGTCTGAGGGTGAAATTGACATGTACAGCCCTTCTTCATTAATTCTGAACTTCCACTATATATCCATGATTTTATTTGGTTCAAATGGTTTCGTGCACAGCTAAGATGATTGTGTGGTCGGCAAATGTACCGATGGTGGTGCCCGTCATTGTTGAAAAACAAGCAGTGTGGAGCACATAAAGCAACGGATCGATGACACTGCCTTGAGGAACTCTATAATTGAAGGTAAGGTTCTCAGATATCCTTTCTTTTACCCTAGTACTAAATTCCCACTCACGTAGGTGACGATATGAAATCCTTTATTTATATTGTTGGAAAATGGAGACAAAATAAGGTACTCAATACAACTTGATTTCTCGTTAATCTTAAATAAACTAATATATTAGTCACTTTGACATCGTTTTATGTCAAAATATATCACTTATATCTGCCTAAACTATTCCACCATTAAACTAAACGTAACACGAAAAATTTCTAAGAAATTGTATGAATACAGCAATTTAGGAATATAAGCAATAGTTTAACAACTCAAGCTTTTTATATTTGGAAGGCGAAATTGAACCAAATTGCATACATAGAGGTATGGATGTGTACTTTAGGAATACTGCTGCCACATCAAGTATGAGCATGTGTGTATGTACTCATTAAAACAAACATAAGTTGTGGATGATGGAAGTGGACAATGACAAACACATAAGTATGTAAACAGTGACGTTCCCTTTAGGTTCATATATAGGTTTGAAACTATTTATTTTTACTCTAAATTTACAATTTAGAGTAGAAATAAATAGTTTCAAACAAGTTTGTTTTCATTATTAAGGTGATATACTCATACATCTCATTTTCACTAAACTAGTAGATAAAATATTATCAGGAATAATTGCAAAATATAGCGGTCAGACATACGTAGTTCATAGTCTAGACAGTTATCATTATGCATATGAAATAGCGATAATGTTGGCAATATCATAACAAAAATTTTTACCTCGTTTTGTTTCTAACTAATAATAACGAAACTTACTAGACATATATCATATAGTAATAAACAACATAAATAAGTTCCAATGGAGCGATGCTTTGTTTTGAGAGGTGTTCAACTTATTGTTGAATTACATATTTTGAAATTAGTTTTCCACGAAAATTATAGTCGCGACAGCATCAAATCTTAATTAACTATATAAAATGATGATAAAGCATGTATGTAAACTAAGCGAGAAGTTTGACGAAGACTCAAGGTAAGCATATGTACGTGTACCATAAATATGTTCAAATACGTCTACCAATTAAAACTTTGGAGCAGATACAAAACCAAATATCCAGCTGAGTAATTTTCTCTGAACTCAAACAGTAAATTATTCCCTATACACGCAAACTAAATGGTCTTATTCCACTTAATCGATATATTTGGACAGTTACTCATGTACGCATCCAACTAACATGTAGTGGAAAAACTAACGAATAAAGCGTAGATGAGCAATGATACATTAAAAAAAATTATGAAGTATATCCCTAAGACACGAAATAGTTACTTAATGATTTTATTTCTATCTAAATACTAAATGAAATAACAGATTTTATTGGCCTTGAAAAGTTTTATTCTGGTAAATTTAAAATTCCGGGATCTACGAATTAAAAGCTATTTTTAGTACTTCAAGTAAATCAATAAACAATATTAACAAGAATACATAAAAAATTTTGGATTAGATAAGAAATATTACATATTGTTAGTGTTTTAAACATGCAGGGAATGTTGGCTTTTTTAATTTCTGGGAAATTCACACCTCAATGCGTCAATAAAAATCTACAAATGCAAAGGCACCAAAACCGCCAACATTTTGTGGAGTAGATAAGAGATACTTATCGTTTATTTCTGGAAAATCTATATGTGGCATGGTATTTCCGTTTACCAGTCAATATGAAAGGTAAAGCGAAGCATGGCAAGCAGATAATGTGGATTTATGTTTAAATATATTTCTTTTGTATTTACGTTACCAACACGATATGTAAATATTATTGTAATGCCTCCGAGTATTCAAGTGTTTTAGAAAACACACATTGGAGTTAACAAATCCTTATACATATTCATGAAAAAAGGAAATTATTAAATAAATATTATTATATAAGTATTATAATAAGTATTATAACAGAGATTATACACCTACATAAACTTTTTTCACATCTTTTTCACAATTATGGATAAAAAAATTAGATAGTTTAAGTTAATCTAAATCAGTATTTTTTATACCCTACAGTAAATTGAATTGGGTTGAAGTTCAGAATTTCTACTTATACAATTTTAGAATAAAAAATAATTCCAACATATGGCATTTATTGGAAAATCCAAACACATGTAGGTAATTAGAACAGTAAATACATAAATTAGATAATTCCTAATCGAATGCAATAATGTTGAGTTTACTGATAAACATTAGTTATTTCCTTAATATTCTAAGGTATTAATTCCTTATTTAAGAACGATATGGAAATAAATATTTATGTGGAAGTATATTTACTTTGTTAATTTTTTTTTGCTATTCAAGAAAAATGGGAACATAAAACTCTGTTAAACGATTGTAGGTGACTATCTTTTTAAATTCCATTTACTAAATTTCTTATTATTTTTTTAACCCTAGAACACTAATCGTTCGTAAAACCTAAAAAATGGTTGACACATGCCGAATTAGAAGCTGAGGCGAGAAAAATTATTAAAGGAGAAGATACCGATGAACAAACGCAATCCTCAGGCAGTGAAGATATTGTTGAAATGGAAGAGATAGATTCAGACAACAATGAAAATTCAGAAAACGAAAATGCTCTATCTTCACAAAGGATTTTATAATTCATTACGGATCAAGCAACAACAAATCATTCAAACCAAGGTGGAAGTGGCACTATGCCTGTCGTCTATAGCGATGATTAATCAGATGATGATATGCCATTGTCTTCAATTGTTGGCAACTTGAAGCATTATTGTTCCCAAAAAGCTCGCAATGAAGGGCAAAAATGGTCACAGATGGTCCATGAAACAACCACAACGACAAAAAAGAATTCCTGCTCGGAATATAATTCATTTTCTATCTGGGAGCAAAGGACCTTCTTCACATTCAAACATTTTTTTAAGGGTAACATTAGATACAATCGTCTGTTATACAAACGAGCAAATCACTCTGAAATCAGCCTTCTATACTGAAAAAACTTTAACAATATCCAATACGTGCAAAGAGAAAGTAGTGGCACTAATTGGTCTTCTAATTTTTTGCGGAGCAATGAAATACAACGTCCTATATGCAAAGAAAATGTTTGATCCTACAATATCAGGCAGTATATACAGGGCTACAATGAGTTATTATTAGATTGTTTACGCTTTGATGATAAACAAACCAGAATTGATCGAAAAAAAATTGATGCATTTGCTCCAATTCGAGACATTTGGGACGAGTTGATCGCTATTTGTAGAACCTCATATACTCCATTTAGCTATACAACTTTGTATGAACAACTTTTGTCATTTAGAGGCAGATGCGGATTTTGCATGTTTATCCCAAATAAACCAGCAAAATATGGGATCAAACTAGTTATGTTGTGTGATGTGGCAACAAAATATATAATTTACGCTGATCCATATCTAGGAAAAGGAACTAAAACAATTTGTTTACGTCTCAATACTTATTGCAGACGGAATTTGAAAAGGAGCATCCATGGTAGTAACAGAAATGTCACTGGTTCATCTCAATAAGTGTTGCCATGATTGGAAATACGAACTAACACCCCTAGTTTGCAGCGTTCGAGGTGTCAAGATATATGTACCTAGAATTTTCAATATTTATATGTTTCCTGAAAGGCCTACGCAAGTGAAGAAACGTACAATTTGTTCTTTTTGCCCCTCACGTCTTCGCAGGATGACAACAAATTATTGGAACCGCTGTAACAGATCTATCTGCAGAGAACGTCGAGCTTCTTGTTGTCTGAATTGTGCAGTTTAATGTCTATTTTTTGTTATATAATTTTTCGTTTTCTAAAGAGTTTTTGTTAGTTCTTTGCTGTTCGAAAAAAATATGTTTTTACTGAAAATAAAATAAATTAAAAGATTCCTCAAATTTACCAGTATTTAGTAATTGTGTAACTTGTACAAGTATTTAGTAGTCTAGGATTAATGCCTGCCTTAACGTCCGACGGGCGTAATGACCGTTTCGGACTTACGACCGATTTCATCAGGGCGACTGATCTCCACTGTTGCAATTTTGCATGTGTTATTCACATTCAATTAATGAAGCATACTTATTTCCTGTTTATAGTTTTTTCTGTCCTCTTTTATTTATAAAAGGACTATAACATAGCCTTTTTGCATATACCTCTAAATAAATTATAAATGTTATTATGTATTAGGGCATAACACTTAAAATAATAAATAAATGCATCTATGTAACTTTACACTGGGAGGTAGAGAAAAAAAAATCGTAATTCTTCAGTAAATGGACCAGCAGTAGCTATGTTTATGATTACTACTTGCCCACTTTTTCTAAAAAGCTGTTGCAGCAACATAAAGTCGTGAAGTAACCCTATGTGATTTTTGGAGACCTCATCTCTATCCTACACTACATACAAGACATTACATCATACGGTGAAGGGCTGACAGAAAACTGCATGCTAAGAATATGAAAAAATGTATGAAATAAGACATTTCATTTCAGTAATTTAGAAGACTTGAAAAAGTACGAGCGGGATACATAAAGAAATTGTGCAACTTGTTAACACGCATGTTCCAGGAGAGACCACTAAAAGACCAGCAGAATTTCACCAACGCACATTACTGCTGATATACCTGTGTACCTTCATATCACATAAATTCCACACTAATAATCCTAAGTGAATCGAACTTTCTCTGACTAACTTAGATTAAGCATTTTTCTCCTTTCCCCCAAAGATTTGCCTGTCTCTAATACAAGCACTCATTCCAAAAGTACCAAATTCCTAGTTCAACCAGATATCATCAAGAAATTCTCATATTAATTAACGAAAACATAGTATAATTGAAAATTAAGACGCACTTGGAGGAGGTGAAGGTTCACTATCAAAAGGTTGGGTAGTGTATTTTCGAGAGTGAATGCGGGCCTGTAGGAACTGGAATGTAAGGATGCGGATATTGAACATTTTTCAACAGTGGAAGGAAAACTAACGACTTTCTAAGATACTATCGCCAAAATGTTGAGATCAAAAGACACAATTGTTGCAATTTTTACAATTTCTGCATCTCCCATACCAGATCCCTCTGCTGCGTCTATTAGCTACTCCAATGACACCATTTCCTCACTTTCAGAATAGTCTGAATAACTTAATAAATAAAATAGAAATGAGATATTTTTTCTTTGGAAATAACTTTACGTTGTTTAAAAATGTTTAAATATTCAATTGATATAAAATAGTTTCCAATTATTTTAATCACCTCTCTAATCAGAACTAAATAAAACGACCGAGTAGTACGAAGAGATTTTGGTCCTTATGCGAGAACTATCTGTATCCATTAAAATTACCGTCTACTTGTGGCATACAACAAAACATTTACATAGGTTATGTCCAATAGGTCCTTTCTACTTATTGAAATACGTTTATTGCTTTTAAATCAGAGATTATTTCTCTCGATACGTACAATCCATTTCCTTCTTTGTCCTCCGTTGTTATGGTAAATTCTTCCGGTAAATGTATTATCTATTTTTCTTCTGCAAAATCCGCGCGGGAGATATTTTACCGTCAAGGTTGAGCCATTGAAGAATATTTAACCGTTGAGTCAGCGGTACGTGGAAAGAGATATTACCACCTCCTCCACGCCGCGTCGGCGCGAACGGTCAATTATCTGCGCGAAAGAGGGACATTTTTAATCTGAATGCATTCGTTAGATACGTACAATTACGTGCACAGGAAATGCTTTCACGCGCCGATGGTTTCCGCAGAGTATTTCTGTCATGTACGCGCTCTGGCTAAATGTAGATTATAGTCGACATATGCCATTTATAACAGCGTGACTTCCTGAACAGCATGTGCGAATCGTTTTTCGCGATATACTATATCTCCGCTCCGTTGTATCGCCTATACACGCACGGCGGGCTCGCTTATGTATACATTTTCCGATACGGAATAAAATATTATTGCAACGATTTTCTATATTCGCATAGAAAAAATATACAAAGCATGTATTTCTGATTTATGTTGACGTGAAACGGTCGATAACGGATCGAACGGTCAGAAACAAGTATTAATCCCGCAGTTATCCGAATACGTATTACATACATAACATTTATTTAAATTCGTTGCCAGCAAATATAAAGTCAACTTGGATTTTTTGGTATCAATACATATTTGTGGCTAGGTTATATAACAAGAATTGACAATAACAGGAAAGTAATAGGAATTTGGCAGGAAACGACAAAAAAAAAAGAAAAGAGGGCGCCCTACAAGAACTTGGAATTCAGAAATAGGGAACATATTGGAAGAAAGAAGTAAGAACTGGAGAAAAATGGAAATATTGGCTCAACACAGAGGAGAGTGGAGGAAATTTTGCCTCCGCACCTCAATACCGTAAATGATAGATGAGGTTGGGTTATAATATAATAATATATTTCAATGGAGTTGGCAGAAATAGCAAATTTTATTGCAAAATACCTATAAAGACAAAAGCACATTGAACAACTGACACTAAAAATGTACAGGCGAATTTACTAAATAGTTAAATATTTAATCAATGGTCGCAAAGTTCAACAACTCACTTTCAAATACCACGCTTAGGGACTTAGGTTTTCTAGAAACTCTGGTGAAATATGACCAAACTGATAAAAAATTTCAGATCTTATATACCGGAAATAAAGTATTTTCCAAATATGTACCTCTTAAGGAAAATAGACACTCTCTGTAAGAAAAATGCCATTACTAATTTCTGTTTCAATAGTACAATGAGCATGTGTTAAATATTTCAAAACCTAAACCTTTTCTCCTAACAATAATAGGCAATTTGTTTATTTAAAAATTATAGGATTTATATTCCGAACTATTCCTACATATGTCTTTCATACCCCTGTAGTAACAATCTCGTTATCTAATCTTTTATAGATCCAAATCAAACTTTTGGCTAAGGTGTAGTGGTCTTTTCTTGTATACGAATCCTGTGATTGCCACATCCGATCGTATTCCCCTTTATGTAGTTAACTTCGGCATTGCTTGGATTAATGTGGGGTACGGTGACATATAAAGTAGTTGACCTTTATTACACTAGTAACAACAATGAATAATAAAGCCAGAGGGACGCAACAATAATCGACAATTTGTATTGGTGCCATAAAAGAATAAGTAATAACATTATTGTTCGAGATATCGAGTAAGGGTAATACTAAGGAATGAAGTAATGTACAGGATTTAAAAATAACGAAGTTACCAAACGTTTATCATCTTTTGGAACACCTTGCACAGCCGTAATCAAAAGATTAGAGACAGTCGGAATAAAGTTTTTATTTATTTGAAAATATTTGAAAGTAAACACAAGTAAATTGCTAATAAAATACGTAAAAAGAAGAAATTAGGGTTATGTATGTGCGGTATTAGTCATAGCGAATACTTACTTAAAAATATTTCAAAACCATTTTAGGTACAGTATTTAAAATTTTAAAATGGTGAATGAAGCCGCATGAGCTCTGGAACGTCGTTTCAAAACTTTCTAATAATCCCGTATATAGAAATAATAGTCAAGAGCAAGCTTTAGTGACTACATGGAAGTATAGAAGGACAATTATGGAAATATTTAGTCTTGCCTGCGTAGGAGCTACAAATTTGGTATCCTATTTTGAGGATTAGGTATAGATTTTAATTCAATTCGGCGTTAGTGAATGACACATTGTAAACCTTTTTCCTTTTATAGCCGATTTACTTATATATTCAGGCAACTAAAAAAAACTCTTATGGTTTTATCAAATATTGCTCATCCATCATTGGCTGCGTTCAGACGGCACAGCAGCTAAGTAGCTGAGTCCCAGCGAATTACTGAACGAATACGCTGAGTCACGCTGAGTTATTGTAAATGTTTCCGCGGCTGCCGATTTCTACTCAGCGCGAATTAGAAGCGCTGAGTGCTGACTTGCAGCTGCTGTGTCACCTGAACGCAGCCATTGTTACGTGAATCACTTCAACAGAGCTGACAATGATAATATATAATAACATATAAAACTAGAAATCACTTATATAAAACAAATAGAATTACTTATTTTCTGTGTTTGAATTACCATTTCTGTATAGTAGAATAAATCTATTTGCTTGTCTTTTCATTTTAACACGTACCATTGTAAATTGCGAAATGATGCACAAATTTCCTTCATAATTTTACTTCAGTTATTTATTCTCTTACACATACACAGATTCAGCCAAAAATAATGAAGATTAGTTGAATTGCTCGTATAAAATACTAGGATAATAGTAACACGACCAGACCAATTGTGTCTGGTGACAAGTTGCCCTCTGGCAATTGTGCCAATTGTGACTTACTTGGTGTCAAAATTGTTAGTAAATGAATTTAAAAACTTACCCGTAAAACCACATAGCTTTTAGTTTCATTTGATGTTAGTTCATTATTTCATGCTGTATACCGGCCTCAGACATCATGAAATATTTGGAAGTTCTGCTAACAGCAGCATGGCACAGCAATGGGTAATAGTTTATCTCCATTTATCGCTCATTTATTTATAAGCAATTTTGAAGTTGAATTTAAAAGCACTTCCAAATATTTCCCGAGTGCCTGGTTCAGATATGTATGTAGGTGATGTTTCCGCCATATTTTATACAAATTCTTCAAATAACTTGAACAAGTTCTTGGATAAACTCAAAATTCAAAACCATTAAGTTTGCATTAAGAAAAGAGAATAAGAATGAACTTCCATTTCTAGATCTCCAAGTAATTATAAATAAGAATAGGTTAGAAATCGACATATACCCAAAGAAAATTAATGTAAACAGGTTTATAATAGCGGGTTCAAATCGTTGCTTTTAATATAAAATCCCTGGCTTTAATTTTCCCTTGGCAGTGACTCATAATTCCAAGCGGTGTTGAAATATATGTGTATTTCTTTGCTGTTGTTTGCAATTCATTGAAATATAAGAAAGGGTAAGTAATTTTGGACATTATATTGTCATTATTGTACTCTTGGACATGTTTAATTGTTCATTTTGTGATTTTGATTTAATCATTGCCCAAATATCATGATCATCAATGTTTTTATTGTTACAACGGGCGCTGTATTTAAATGTGTTTATCGATTATGCAAACTTGCTTTTAAAACTTACAATAAGTATATTTGCACGTTAAAGAAAGACAAATGGAAACAATGTTGTCTCATAATACTAATTGTTGTAATGTCAAGGAATGCTTTTATAAACCTAAAGATACAAAAAGTTTTTATTGTCATGTCTACAACTACGTTAAAAATGATACTACATTAATGTGCCCCTTTAATGAAAATGTAGATGTGTAGTAGAATTTAATCTCTACTGCAACAGCACATATTCAGAAGTATCAGAGAAAAGTTAAACATGCCCAGTCAGTACAGATTTTAGATGAGTCTTTACAACAAACATCCTTAAATTGGTATGAATCTGCGGATTCCTCTGTAACTGTGCTTATCAATATATTTATAATATTATTTATCTATTTAATAGGAACCAGACGATGAAAACTTACATTACAATCTACTCACCCTGTATTTTGGAAATCAGTAAGTGTATTAAAATATTAAGTAAATACTAAGTATGTACTAATTTATAAATTTTCAGTAAATACATCAGAACGGCGACTTTTCATATAAATGGAACAGGAAAAGGTCACACAAACAAATTCAAGTTTGGACGCAGTCAAAATTGCTTTATTCAAAATTGTATTATTTTATAATTACTTTAGAATATCCTAAGGAAGTTTCCACAGTGCTAGAAATGCGGCAAGGATATTCTTTAAAAATTCATCCAGTTAACGGCAGCAGATCGAAAAAACTAAGTAATTCAAAAAAAAATTATTAGTAAATTAATTAAAAGATAAAATTTTTGAAATATTAGTTAGGCGCCGAACTAATATTTCATATATCTCTTTCCACGAATAAATTTTTTTTAAACTTCATGAAATAATTTCATTTTTCATTTAATTTTCAAATTGTTGAGTTTGTTTTATTGTTCGTAATAAAATTGTAAGTATATTGTGAGCTTGATTTATTAATTAAGAGCTATATAATTAGACCAAAGTTACGGAACGGCCATTTTATCTTGGAACTGGAATATCAAAGGTAATTGGGCGAACCAGAATTTTGCCCTAACCTTGTATATTACATTCAAGTAAAAACATTATGTAAAAATACTACTTGTGTAAATTTTACCTGTATCTTTACAAAAAAAATTTACAGCCAGGCCAGTAAACATGCTCACTGTTTATGTAATTCTACATTGTGATTTTACATACCTTTTCAACTAGCATCGTCACGTGTTATATGAAATTTTGCAACTCGTTTGTAAAATTACAAGCAGCATGTGAAATTTGCGGGATTATTGTTGGTCATAGCTCCACAACCATGAGTATGTAAAATCACATCAAACTTTTTTCAGTTTACTACGCCTAAGAATTCTTTCTTCGTAGGTTCTACTGAGGATGGCAACTTCGTTGCCGAAATACGTATCTAGAGTCTTTCACTTATTGAAGTGCTAATGGTATTTTTTGTTTCAGTACTTGAATTTCCCCCTTCATAATGTAGCAAATTTTATTATCTTTAGTGAATTTAAGACATTCCTAAGTTATTAATAGTTTACTGCTTGAGAGAGCAAAATTGATTGTCATGTATGAAGTTTGTAGCAACATTGTCTTCCATTGTCTTACCTGTTATATATATATATATATATACATATTTGTTTGTCTTTTTCTTATTAATTTACTGCAACTTCAGACATGACAATCATTTTTGCTCTCTCGCTATAAGTAAATTTGGCAAAATAAATAAATCGTTATTAACTATTAACTGAATTCTGTGTGAGTTTTTATAAAATTTTACCAAATAAATAAATTAATAAATATTTCTTTTTAAAGCAGTTACCTTATCACCTATCCAGAAATATTTGTTGCGACAATCACACCTTGTTAGCTATTTTGCCAATTGAATTAAATTATAAACTGACGGAAAATTCATTTAGATGTTACTGTATGCATCATCCTAACTGATTTCTTTGCAGCATTCTTTGCCAACTTATGAAAATACTTCTGAGTTGTCGTGTTGCAAATTTGCCATAAAATCGCCATGGTTAAAATTGTGTTAAAGTCGTTGCTATCTCATCGAGAAAGCCACTTATGAAACATCCCTGGCGCTCAGAAGAACTCCCATCACACGAGCTTCATTAGCATTTCACATGGTGCCACAAGGTGACACGGCAACAAGGACGTGGCCGGCAACGCTCAAGCGGCGACGGCCGATGAACGGATCATTAGACAGATTGAAGCATTTATAAGGAATCAGTTGATCGAACTGGGAAATGACGCCGGCCGGCTACGGCGGCGATGACGCCGTGAAGTGGCCTTCCGACGCGTCGTTCGTGCACACGTTCTATCGTGCGCTTAGATTATTAAATTCACGGCTCGAACGATTAAACCGCTGTTGATCGTGTACGTCCGGTTAGTAATCGCTATGTTATTGAACAATCGGTGTTAAATTAATTGTAGGTAATTAGACGACAAGGCTGCAATTGTATTGGTGGCAACGTGACATTCCTAAGGGAAGAAGTGAATCACCCAAGAAAGAATTTATTATGGAGTCAATACCAGGAAAAAAAATCATTTATACAATGAGTTTCCTACTTCGATTTCAGTGATTAGTATGCAAGAATCGCATTCAATATTCTATAATAAAAAACTTAGAAGGTTGTGCATGAAATTGACGCATGCTTTGACGAAATATTGTACTTTAAAATTCGTTGAAAAGTAAACACAGTAATCGACTTTACATAAGCGAGTAATTGGAAATCACATAACTATAGTCTAAAAAATGTGAATTTTAACACGACCGATTTCAGGTAAATACATTCAGAAATATATTTTTTCATGTTTATTTAGAAATAATTTAAAACAGCAAATTCTGGTTCCGCTGAGCCTAAAATAATATACAATTTATTGACAAAACACACCTCTTTATAATTTTTAAGGGTATTTCCCTCCACAGTCAATACATTATTGGATCCGTGAAAACCAAACTTCAAAACATTTTCTTGAATCTTTCCACGTTAGGTTATTTATTCCAATTTTAAAAGCGTCAACCGATGTAAAGCGTAGGTTTTACTTATTCTTTACACGCGGAAATAAGAAAATAATATTAGGTGCTAGATCTGGACAATACGGGGAAATCATTATTTCAATGGTTTGAGCATTCAAATAACACTCACAAGGGAAGGTAGGCAAATGTCTCTCACCGATTTAAATGAAACTTGGTGGGGTTTATAGACCAATCTAGTGTAAGACCAACGGCAACTATCTTAGCTGCCCAATCGCCCGTTAGGGGGGTGTCGGCCACCGGACTTCGTTAGGGAACAACGAGAATATTGGGTGATTCGGTCTGTGATTAAAACAACTTAATTGTTCATATGTAAGCCTCAATATTTCGTCAATTTATTTTTGACTTCTTCAGGAGGTACAGAACAGTAGCACTAAAAATTAGGCATGCATCGCTATTTCGAGCGATCGGACGTAAGTTTTTTATCCATTAAAAAAAATTGAACGTGTTATGTGATTGTCTTTATTTTAATACATCAACGTCCCAAAATTAGGAGCAACCTTTCTCTGGCTGTATTGATTTCTCACCTGTAATGTTGTACACCAAATGGGACGATCCATTATCAAAGTTATCCAGCGTAGATATACAGGATGCCACACGATTTTGTTTTTAGAACTGGAATGAAATTTTGAGGAATTCAACTGCCAGGAAGCTAGCATACTATCAAATGCTTACTTAAAATGGTGTCAATTACTTTCACACCAATCTTTAAAGTTGCTTGAATTCTCCCCGCGGTAACATATCTGTCCTTTTCAATCATGTTTCGCACGTACCAATATTCGTTTCTGTAGCTGTCGTTTTTGGATTATCAGCTCGAAAGTTATTTAAGTAAAGTCGACCACTTTGAAATTCATTATACCACCACTTTATGATAGCTAAGGAACACTACTTGGCACCAAACACTAGATTTATTTCCTGATAACATTCTTTATAGCTCAAGCCACGCTCGAACTAGTAAAAAATCGCAGCTCGATAATGATATTTATTCAGTTGCGTGATTTGTTGGGAAAACGATTACTTTATAATTATATATTTAAAAACTCTCAAAGTATATTTGATAATTTTCACTATAAGTAAACTTGTAAACAACTTGGTTGAAATATCAGGCAAAATTTATTTCAAAATATCACAGCGTGCTGGATAGGCTCAGCGAAAAAAAAACTGCCCTCGGATGTATATTTCTATTTCCTTTCTTTCGTAATATGTCCATATGTGTATGTACGGACATATGTATCATATTTTTATAACAAATTTTCGACAACAAGGAAATGACTTCGGTCAGCTACCAGAAGTTTATGTAAGGAAAATAGCCTTCCTGCATCAACAGATAATCTTTACACATGGGCATATTATTGGGAAGTAGGTATGCTGTTGTTATTTAAAGAGTAATTCATTAATTTCAGTGTGCTATATCCGGAATCATAGAAAATTACAAAAGGTTTTAACAGATTGGTGAGTATGAGCAAAAAATTAAGGAAATATTGGTGGTCCTAAAAAGCGGTGCAAACACTCTTAAGTAGCGGTATTATCAGATGCAAAAAGTACATGAATTTGTGTGTTTGCAACCAATTACATATTTCTAAATACACATCTTAATCGAATCTAATACAAATAAACATTTCAAAAAACACTTGATTATGGTAATTTTAAATTCCCATTTCCTAGGCTCGACACATCACCGTATAGTTAAAAAAATAAAAGCAATATAACAAAATAGAATAAAGATTCTAACATTTACAAGAATAGTATAAAATAACGACAAATATTACTGAAATATATCAAATTAAGTAATTTTGAATAATTAAAGAATATTTGGAAAACTCTGCTATATTTTTTAATTTGGCTGTTATAAAATGGGAAATAAACCTCAAGTTAAATATAATATATAATAAGTTAACAATAAAAACATTAAGAACTTTCATCAATCTTGTGCTCTTTGTAAATTTAATATGAAAGCAGATACTGTGATTTGATATTGCATCATTGAAAATTTTACGAAGATTCCAAGTATGAATTAATTAATTTTTCCAAGGTAAAAATTAGACCAGGCGACAATTTTTTAACTATACGATTTTAACGTTTATATAAAATCACATCGGCTAATGTGCAAACATTTAAATAATTTTCAACTAGTAACACGTCAGTAGGTATACACAATGAAGCGATGGTATAAATATTATATTACATACATGCTGGATGATTTGTTCAATTCAACAAGCTATTAATTCCAAGAAAAAACTGAGTCAACAATGTTGTATTGGTGGATATTTTGAACATTTATTATAGAAATACATTGTAAACAGTTAAGTTAACCAATTTAATGTTAATCATTAGTGTAAGTTCTAAATGTTTATATTTTGTTATGTTAAAATAATTTCAAAAAATCTCACTTTTATAAAAAGCTTTAAAATATCTTAGAAATGACTTTAGGTATAGGGAGTGCTTAATAAAAATGAAAGTAACTATTCTCTCTCTTTATGATATAAAATACAGGGTGGTGCATTTAAAATAAACGCAAAATGAATGTATTTTAGTTTTGACTCGCTGTGTATTCAGTTTTGACCATTTTAAAAAATGTCACTGCTATAAAAGTGGACAAATATTTAAAATCTATGTTTGTAAAAGAAAAATTTCAGACTGTGTTGTTTGTAGAGTTCAAGACCTTGATCTTACATTTCATTTATTTATTTGTCGGGAGATCATCATACAATGATATGAGACACGTCAACAATCAAATCTATAATCTATGACAAAAGTCATAAATTATTACATTAATGAAATATAACAAATTAAACAAACTAAACTAAACAACAAATTAAAATCAAATGTGTGCAAATTGCATAAAAATATTTTGTTGGTAACTTTTTATATCATAATAAATTGCTATTACACATATTCGATTGCTATCAGCCTTCCTCTTTTGCCTAAACGCGGCACCACAATAGGTATACTGAATGATCAAAAATGTATAAGAATCATATATTGTTGTAGTTACTACTGTCATTTCTAAAATTGAATGGTTAACATTGTATCAAAAGATAATTTCTATAAAGTATAGACAAATGCATGATATGCTGCATTTGTCTATACTTAACTCCTTAACCGATTACCTAAAGATTTTATACTGAGACTTAAGCTAAAGGTTTTGATAATTGTAAAAAAAATTTCATCCATAGCATAAGTAAAAACTCTCTGTCAACAACTACAGTGAATATAATGAAAGTTGATTAACAGCGGATATATTCTTATAGTTGACTGATAATTATTTCGCCATAAAAAAAAACGCAGCAATCGTGATTAAATATCAAATATTGAAATACTAACACCTGTTCTAAAATCCCTTAGAATTGAAGAATGCAATTTTTTATATTAGATAATTAAGGCAAACGGAAAGAAAACAGCAGTAAAACATATTCGGGATTAAGTTAGATATAGAAAATTTATATGTATTTGGAACATGCTATAAATCAGACATTTCTCATTCACATGGTGTCGTAATGAACAAGTTAATCTCCAATATTATCTCTAGTTTTGTGTTAACCCAGGAGGTTTCATTTTAAACCCATCTATTACAAGATTAAATATTCTATTGAATTCTCAAAACTTTTCAATATCTACGTATTACAACGTATTTATTTATTGCCTAATTTATTGAAATCTTTAGAATAATAAAGAAATCACACTACCTTCAAGTTCTGCATTGACGATTGCGAAATTGCGTATCCATATAATATCGATTATGCAAATGACGAAGTGTGTTGCCCAATATGCATGTCTCATAATGAGAGTAATATTTCCAGGAGCACGATTGCGGTGTTTGCTTATATACTAGTCGTACCTGTAACAAAAGAGAAATAAACAGTATTAGCATAGAGTCCAACAAACTGCGTAGCATAATAGCATTATTCTGGTGTAGTAGAAATTATTTACACTACACCGCATAGAGAGCCTTTATGATGTAGGCGAACGGTGTGAAAAATATCGGTTATGACACTAAATTGTTACTTCGTAACATAATAATACATTTTACAGTCCATGTGAGACTCGATAAAATTTCATGCAGAGAAAGTGCATTCACCGCTAGAGAGAGTAACACGATAGCGTGTTTGTTGCATTGGTAGGAATGGCAAGCAGCTGTGGCTCTGTGATTCAATAATACACATCACAGAACACATCACCGCTTGTAATTCTATCTGAAAGATAAAACACAACTAAATAGTTGCATAAGTCATACAATATGGAATGAATTAGTCATTCAGAATGACTAACTTCATTCTTTAATACAATTAAATAATACAAATATCTACACTGAAAGACGGGTATATTCAAGTCAGGTAAATTTATTTTAATGGAATTTGTTTGGAGGAACTATTTGATTGGTTATACCAACTGTATCAGAAAGATCTACTTTGTTCAATGAATCAAATTATTGATTAGAATCAATACATATTTGGTATATTTTGGTTGAATAAAAAATTGACATAAAATATTTTGTTCCTTGAAGCAAAATATTGTCTTAACTTCAGGATTTTAAGACGGTTGATGCAACCATACATTTATTTGAGTTAAATAAGTCTAATGTTTGTTTGGACAAACTACTTGGTTGCGTCAAAAAGAGAATTGCTAATACACCAGCAATATTTCCCGCCAATGACATCGTGAATAGACACGCAAACGCTTTAGATATCCTAAATTGTGTGTGAATTAATTATTACAGGTGGGGATGGAAGACGTAAAAGAATTATTGGAAAAAAAATCATATTTGTTTGCTAACTAACCACAATTTGGTTGTATCAACCAAATGAGATTTTCAGTGTATAGGTAAGCAAATATTTTATCTTTGCTAAACAGCATTCACTTTCACTAAAAACAGCTTCGTTTCAACTATTGGAAGCAAACATCTTAAGGTTACATGTACGTTGCACATTAAAATTATTGGCCTATTGTATCTTTTATAACGGCGTGACTAATTGCATGCATACACATCTAACTGTAGAGTTAATAAAGAAAGAAAAATGTAGGCCACCAAAAAAGCTTTGAGAAAGAGAAACTTTGGGAGTTTAAGGCGGATAGTTAAAAGGAATTAAAAACCTTTGCTGCAGAAACAAATTCAACCCAAGGTAACCCAAAGGCAAACCCAAAAGCAGTAAGTGCTCACCGACCAGGAATTAAACAATTTGGTTACAAGTTTTAGAAGTCAAGACATTAATTGATTAATGTAAGAGAAGGAATAGTCACTGCACAAAAACGAAAGGAATCCTCAGCCCTCTATCTGAAAGCTAAACTTAGCAGATGGGTCAAAAGGTGATTCGTCGAACGGAAAAACCAATTAGAAGGTTAGTTTTTGAAAAACCCACAATTGATTCAAAGAGTTCAAATCTCTCGTCAATGTAGTCTTCGCGCAAAATAGTGAGAAAGAAAAAGAAACGGACTGCGTCACCATCCAGCTAAAAATAAATTTTACTAGGTTACTAAATATCTAATAATATTACAAAAGAATTTAAGAAATGGTGATCTCTTCCTGAAAACTGAACTGCACTGTTAAAGCAACAACCAAAAAAGCTAGTGTAGCCTTCTGGTATAGTCGCCGCATTCTTGGGAAGGCTTGGGGACTTTCTCTGAGGATCACGCTGTGGCTGTACACTGCCATAAACAGGCCTATGCGAACTTATGGCACTCTGGTCTAGTAACCATGAGAGGCTATTGACCGGCCACTGAAAACTGCATGGGACTATTACCAAAAGGAATTGAAAAAAAAATCGCGTTTAATATGAGGACCTTTTGAGTTTTGAAATCTGTTAGGTTCATACCTATTTAGGATTAAGAATTTGATCAGAAATTTGGAGTTGGACCATTATTTCAAAGAAAAGAGAAATGGGTATATAATCTGTTAAAATGATATTTTACAAAAATATTCTCTACGTATTGGTAATAAGAAGTGATATTAATTATAGGACGGTGCTCGTATTGAAACTGCGTTGCTTAGTTTTTAGTAATGACTTGCCTTTAGATGTTGAGGATGGATATGGTATTAAAGCTGGCCTGAATTGTTGCTATGTCTAAAATTACAACTGTGATATGCATCTAATAATGCTTTAGTGACTATGGTGGTATGGCATTAATCTTTCCTTGACACGCTTGAAGTTAATCCAAAGAGAAAGCGTCAGAATATAATGCATAGAAACAAATGCTATGAGAAGTTCAGCAGATTAGAAAAGTAGCACTCCCCTAATGAACTGAAAATATAAATTGTTTTAGTAATGTTATAGCAGCATAATTTACAAATTTATAAAATCATTTGATAATGAATAAATAATTATAAGTTTTGGAATAAACAGTTTTTTAAATCAGTTCTGATAGGGTCTTGTTTCAAAAGTATTTAAACGTGTAAATAGGCGAGTGCATTTTCGACGATTGGCTTGTACAGGAATGAGGCTCACTGTTATAGTTATTACGGTTAATTAGTTACGGAAGCGTATGCGAATTGAATAGTTCTAATCGTGGTGTGCATTAGACTTGAGTGCTTCTGGGACTAATATTAAGCCAATGATATTACTGCACGTTAGGAATCGAGAAGGCATTAATAATTATAATAGACGCATTAAAAGCGGCGCTGGCTTCTGTGCGCACATTTCTGATTTGTAATAACTAAGAATGAAGTGGTCATGCCATGTTATGGAATGTCTTCGGGTGTACAACACGTGTGCGGGAATTTATTATTGCTGGATTGAGAAGATTAGAGTTTCATACCTTTTTCAAGTTATGTCAAAGTAAAAAACATAAAAATGTAAAAGAAAATTCGTTGTAAATTATAATGTATAAACAATGTTACAACTACAGATGTCGAGAGAATTAATTAATAAGATCGGTAAAAATGACTTTGGACAATACAAAGAATAAAATATCATGGAATGGAGTAAATCAAGAGAATTTGAAATAAGAAGAGGGTTGAGACAAGGGGATTCTCTATTAACGATACTCTTCAACCTGACATTAGAAACAATAATACGGAATAGCAAAATAAAGACCACGGGAACCATATTTAATAATGAACACTAGATTATGGCCTTCGCATATGACCTAACAATAATCACAAAATCAAAAAATTAACTAAGTGAATTACAAGCAGACTATAACAGGAGGCAAGGAAATTTGATCTGGAAATAAATCAAAATAAAACGAAATATACGGTTATGGGAAAAACAGAAAAACCCTTAGGAGGAAAAGATAACCTGGTGGTAAGCGCAAAAAGCAACGAAAGATATGTTTACGAGAGAGTAAGTTAATTTGTCTACTTGGGAGTAAATATTAAAGAAAATGGGCGTGAAGAACAAGAATTCCAGACAAGAATTGTAAAAGGAAATCGGACATACGGATGCCTGAAATCAAATTATGTATCAGAAAACAAAAGCGAGGATCTATAAAACAGTCATAAGACCTACCGTCACATAACCTGTGAGACGTGGTTCCTGAATAAGATGGAAGAGGACCAAATAAAACGATGGGAAAGAAAAATGCTGCGTGCTACATATGGAGGAGTAAGAACCGAGCAAGGATGGAGAAGACGCACAAATCTAGAAGTAGAAGAAGCATATGAAAGTCCAAATACCGCAAGCGTTTGCCAAAGCCCGAAGAATACGATAGCTGGGGCATGCAGAAAGGCTAAACAGAGATAGGTTGCAAAAATTAGCCCGTACCAGAAAACTAATAGGGAAAAAGAGAAAGGGGAGGCCAAGAGTAAGGTGGATGAATAAAGTGGAAGAAGATCTAAAAAATGTAAATAGGAAATTGGAAAGAGATGGTAGGGAATGGGCGAAAATGGGGAAATGTAGTCCGCAGACCACTTCTAGATAGTTCCTAATATTAGTATTTTATCAACCCTAGGCCTTAACGGCCAGTAGAGCGAATTATTATTATTTAAAATATGAAGAGAAATGGAATATAAAGAATTAATATACACCAAGATAGTAAAAATCAAAGCAATTTTACCCTAACCACCTTGATGATTGAAGAACTCCAGATACGTATTTCGGCAAACAAGTTACCATGCTCAGTAGAATCTACAAAGGAAAATAATGTTAGACGCAGCACTCCGGAAGATACGCACCACACAGAACACCACCCGAATAACTTCTACGAGTGCTACGTCTAACATTTTTTCCCTCGTAGATTCTGCTGAGGATGGCAACTTGCCGAAATACGTACGTAGTTCTAGACCCATGAAGGTGTTAAGGGTATTTTTATTTTTACCATTTCAAGCCACCGTATCCTATTATTTTATATACCAAGATATATAGATATGTCCATTATAATAATAATAATATTAATTTAAACTGAGCCCCAATAAGTAAAGGAAAATATAACTATGCACAAAATAAAAGAAAAAGCCAATAATTAAAAGAGTGAAATTTATAAAGATGAATAGCCTCCTAAAAACACGGGATATTAAATAAATACTCAACGAAAACCAAAAAATTATGGTCATATTCCCAATCGCTTTTGTAAACAGGTAATTCTGTGAAATGTAAACAGTAAATTGTCGCATGTGAAATGTCTTCGATAATCTGAGCGTACATTATGTGCATGCAGATTTCAAAGAACATTTAGAGAAAACAGATTAATTCCCAATGCTTTTGACCTTAACCGTGCGCTATTTTTCCGTTCGTTAGCGAAGGAAAACCCCAGTAGTAGCGCGGGACTCGTACGTAATTGCCGCTTAACTCCGAGCATAAATCTCGAAATAGGTGAGTACCGAGTCTACTGAGAATAAAACCGGGAACGTTCGTTGCGTTACAAAGTGCATACATAAATTTCCTGGCGTAGAGAAACGTTGCCGCTATAACTACGACTACGTACTCCTATTCCGGTAGCGGTTGTTCGGTTCAGATTGAATCATAAAATTCGCTGCATTGTTCGGGTGTCTGTAACACGTAGTAGTGCAAAATATACAACTATATCCTACAAGAACTTATTTCGGGGTAGCTGCGAGTGCACGGTTTCCTCTACTGTACCCCATATACATACATACATGTGCACCTACTTACGCGATACGTGTGCAAATGTACATACGTGGAACTTAATTTTAAATTGCATCTAACTCGCAATATTGCGGAACATTACCGTCCAGCGTGGTTGTGTATCTTACCTAAGTGGCCGGCCGTCAAGAGAGGAAACAGGTAAAGAAATCCGACATGATATAGAGAAGAGTAGAAGAACAGCATATATAAAATTAGTTTATGCCAAAATACAACGAATAAAAGACACGAAGATTCCAGCATTAACTAGAAGAAAGTAGAAAGAAACAAATAAAACGTTGACTTCAATTCTCTTAATTCTGATGAAAGTATTTAAAAGAAACCTAGAAAAAACCTCATTTTATATTGAAACACGATTCTTGATGGAAGAACTAAATGGCAATGCGCTTACCACTTCAATGAGTAAATTACTCTAAATACGCATTTCGGCAACTAAATTGATATCCTCAACATACAAAGGGAAAAAGTGTTAGCCATAACATCTCAACTTACGGTAAAACGCTTGAAGATACAGTAACAGCATAGCCCTGTATCCGCTGACCCCGTGTCCGCGGTTTCACTTATCCGCGATTCCACTTATTCGCGGTTCGATAGCGCGCGAATCTATCAAACGCCCGCTCGCGTACGGCTTTAACATGTTGGAACCTGCTAAAGGTTCATGCGCTTATGTTTATATACTTGAATAAGCGTCTTTGTTAATTTTGTTAGCTCTTTTAGAATTACCGGAGAGATAGTACTTGTCTGTTATCATATTTAGTAAATTCGTTTAAATACAAGCAAGTGAGTTGTAAAATATTTTAAAATGGTTTCTAGATCAATAGTCACAGCAGATGAAAATGTTCAAATGGTTTTCTTACCACCTTGCTTCCGTCACTTGATCAAGGTGTCCTTAGATCCTTTAAAGCCATATACACTCGACGGGTATTCGAAATGCTTTATACGATGATTGAAGATTCCTCCGATATTCCTCCCAGAATTTGTGAATTGATATCGAATATCGATCCACAGCTCACAACGATAATTAATATAGCACAGCAAATAGGTGAAGAAGGATTTAACGATGTGACTGAGGAAGAACTGAATGATTACATAGACGAACAGCATCAAGTCTTCACCAACGAGGGATTGGAAGAGCTTGTCAAATCTTCCTCAGAAGATAGTGAGGATGAGGACGAAAGTCTACAAGAACCGCCGCACAGTGGTCCAGCACCGGCAAAAATTCCAATTTTAAGAGTGGTCAGCAAATACAGATTGGCTATACTCTTATACGAGAGATACTTAACTAACATATCTTTAGAGTTTTTAGATGAAGTATATAAAAAATATATAAATATAGCTCTGAGATCACACAACACGTCTGATTGTATAGTTTCAGACATTCCTCACGTACAGACAGCTGTTTAGGACTGACTTAGACCTCATCAGTGCACGTCGGAGGAATGCCTGTCGCTCGTTCAATACTCCGTATTGTTAACGAAACGTTAGCACATGTCTTTAAGGAAAATCCCAGGGACATCTAACGCCCAGCCGCGGATTCATGGCGTAATCTCATCTTTCATCTTTTGAACGTACGTGGCCATTGGCAAAAATCTTCTTTTTTGAATATCCTATAACACCAAAGTCGCAAGCGTGTTATCATTTCATTCATTTCAATTATAAATTAGCTTTTATTGCACAACAATAGTATTTTCTAAAAACAATATTAACAAAAGAAGGTAGTTCATAGTTATAGTAGTGATCTGTATGTTGAATTCAAAATAAAAAAGCGATGTTTCATAAATTGCTTTAATAATTGCCGAATTTCCTGTTAGAATGTTATTTAAATACAAGTTATCCGCTACTCCAGTATTTTTAGAGCTAAATATGTGTTACAATAGTAAAGATGGCTGCAAAACTTCCTGTCTATTAACGTTGTTAGAAGCCATTTATAAAATCTTAATTACCTATGCTTACGCTTAAGGAAATCAAATCAGTAGATTTTAAGTTACACTGATCAATCTTGTGAAAGACAATGATATATGAATAAAGTCCAATCAATATATTCGTATACTTAAGTGTATTGCGCGTCTAAAGTTTACTGACATTTACTGCTTACCGTTTTAGATTAACGTCAAACGAGACACAAACCATAAATAGGTTTCCTTCAATTCAGTCGCAGTTTTTAGTGTTTCCTGTGCATACAAGCTCGGCCTATGAGTAATTATTGATATAATCAAGACATAAATTACAACCAATACGTCAGACGAAGTCAAGGAATTTATTAAGAAAAGAAGATTTCTGCCAATAGATGGCACGTACGTTCAAAAAAAATTAAGTATATAAAAATATATTTAAAAAATATATAAATATACACCTTTGAGATCACACAACACGTCTGAT
>JARFOC010000731.1:0-11861 GCA_031763485.1 Osmoderma eremita | reverse complement strand
TTCGGGAATTGGTTGAGAATGGGAGCCGACGTGCTCTTGAAACATATGTACCGAATTTTATTAAATTAATTTGTGCGATGTGGATTTTCCCGATACTGTGTATTAATTAACAATATATTTACATTTTCGTTTGGAATAATTTTTAATTAATAATCTCCAACAAAAAAATCTCGCATTGCACTGATAAAAGAATAAATGTAGAAATCACTATAATATTACTAAACTAAGTTCGCATAATTTAATAGAGAGAAGTATTGATGCGACTTCTAAGGGAACAATCTGTATTTTTATGTCTAAAAAAATATGATTATTGACTTGTGAATTTTCAGCCTGTTCTTCAAGAGAAGCTTAAATACGCAATACACTTCTGCAAGTCAATAGACACGGACGAATACGCCAGGGTGGCTATGGCTGGCGACCTGGCCGCTAGTTCCAGTTCGGATGCCGAAAGCGATCAAGAAATGGACAGCATAGCCGATCACGAAGCTGTTTAAAAGAAACGAACGATTATCCCGTCCACTATACACATTGTATTTTTTTTTCTTATTCCCGCTTTGTGGCTGGATGTCCCGTCGTTTATTGTTTCGTGTAGGCAACTGTTGCGATCGGAACCTCGTGGAACTTGCTTTGTTAATTAAAAGCAGAATTGCGCCAACCAGCACCTATTTGTATGTACCACGTGTTATGAACGATTTATTTATTTATCATTTAACATTCCTACCAAGAGAACATAAATTAAAACCGTTTGTTACTGTTTTTTTTTATATTACCATTTTATTTACCACGTTTAAGTGTTGCTTTAGTTTTATAGGACGTTTTTGCTGACGGCAGTATAGTATTTGTACGGAGTGTTTACTAAACACACGGCAAAAATACAATCGATGATTATTTTGGTTATTTTAAAGATATCTTGTCCTTTGACGATTTTCTAAGATACAGGCCGATGCTATTTGTCAAAACAATCTCTTGTTATGACGTGTAAACCTTGATCTATTAGAACAGCTACAAATGACTACCACCGGCTAAGATGCATGATTCCATTCTTCCCTTCATCGACTGCTGAACTCTTTCCTGTTGCGTTATATTTTGCACCGAAGTAGTGTAGACTAGAGATTTGAAATGGCTCCAGAGAAAAGAAAATCCGGTAAAGTCCTGGGGATCGAGCAGGACTTAAGCGAGCCCTCCCAACTGCTGTGCTTGAAGAATATGTTAGTGTCATCAGCAAATAAACATACTACATTACTTGGGATATCATTTATGTAAATTAGAAACAACAGCGGCCCCAACACTGATCCTTGGAGAACGCCTTTAGTCGCAGAAGCGACGTGAGATTGCCCTCTCTTCCAATGAACGACTTGTGTCCTATCCTGTAGGTGAGATCTCATTAGCGAATGAGCCGTTCGCCTTATGCCGTAGTGCCCCCTTAATCGCTTTACTCAGGTCGCAATACGTTAATAGGGCTTCTTGTTCGCTATCTAAGCCTCTGCAATTTGTGCCAAAATTTCCTACGCCGCTGTTATGGTTGATTTCCAGCTCTTACAGCCATCACTGCCGTTCCGAGAAAATCTTATTGTTGAAAAAATCCGACAGCCTGTTCTTCGGCAATATTTCAAGTGTTTCCAGTCATGGTAATTATCGACCATAACCTATCTCTTTTCTTATAGACGGGAACGACTTAGGCACACTTTTAATTCGTCCGGAAAAGTTCCTTCCAAGATGCACTGCCCGAATATGTGTTTTAACAGCTGCGCAATTATCTCGGAAATATTCTTCAACCTGTTAACAGAAACCCGTGAACATCCACCGCTTTCTTAATTCTCATACGCGCAACTGTTGATTTGATTTCGCGTGGGCAAAAATATACTACGATCCAATCGCCTAGCCAGTAACATATTCCCATTGGCATGTCCAGTCTAATTTCACAACGAGAAAATGACAAGTCAAGAGAAGTATTCGAGATCGTATGACATCAACGTAGTATAGCTCTCGCAAGGAGACAGCCCACTTTTGACAGCGACAATGTGAAAATCCTACCAACACGAGCAAACTCTATTTCACATTCAGAAAATGCATAGTAATGTCAAATCTAGTGACTTTTCGTCCGCGTAGGATTTCTTCAGTTAGACCGTTGCCAGTTGCATACATAAGGTAAATTGTCAACGCACTTACTTGACATTTGTCATTTTAACCTACCATTTAGTGCTGATAGTTTTCGCATTTTTATAACCATAACCTATCTATATATCTGTCAAACCATATACGATTTATAATGGGTGGTAACCATGTCATGAAAAGAGGAAATGTCGAAAGTCGGTTGTTTAATTGCGGGAGCTACACCTGTATGTGAGTACACAAACCAGCTGTTTTCAGTAACGAGATTGTTACAGTATTATTTTTGTCGAAAAACTTTCATCCCTCTGTACCTTCGAAACAAAGCGAATTTCCGAAAATCATTAAAGGACAAAATATTCTTAAAATAAGCAAAATAACTACTTCTAGAATTTTTGTCGAATCTTTAGTGAACGCCCTGTATATTTAGCATTTAATTTTAACATATTTTTTGTACACTGTCGATATATAGACGCGCTATATATAACGTATTTAAATATTTATAACGAAAAAGCATAACTAATGCGTATAACAGCTATAATTTTGTAATTTGTATCTTCTAGAGGATTCACTTAATAATTTTATGCAACACGAGCGGTTCGCATAAAACTTGTGATTCGCAGAAAAGATTTTGATGTACTACATGCTTTCAGTATGCGCCTTCAAGTTATCATTTTCTTTCAAGCACTTGTATGTATACAACTTAATGTATGGTAATTGAGTTTTGTTTTATTTACAACAAACAAGATTCTCAAAAAAGCGAAATAACATACATAGTAAAAAAGAACACAAATCCTCTAAAATACACCGTCTCTTATACAACACAAAAAGCAAAGAAAAAAAGTAATCCTTCCGCTATCAATATAAGGGATTTTACCAAATAAGAATTTGCTACGGTATTGTTTAGAATATAAACTTACTTCTATACTTAAAAAAAAACGGATAACCACAGTTAAATCAATATATTTCTATATATTTCCTTTTTCTAAATTAGAAAAAAAAAAAAACATGGTAAATGATAAAAAGGAAATAGTTTCTCATTTAGTACTAGTGCAGTTAGTGTGCCGAAAAAACTTGGAGTAAAGCTATATCGCCAACTTGTCTGGTTCTAATGTGATTTTATCGGAACATAAGGAACAATACACGTGCATTCTCATATTTATTAATAGTTCAAATTAACAAGGTAAAAAAAGAGACAAAAACCAATTTTGCGCTTACATTAGTTGGTTTACGCTCTACATATTTTACTGTACATACATATATTATGATTATTATTACTATTATTATTGTAAACGTTACCTATCAATGTCTGAATAAGTTTCTTCTCAATATGTAACAATACAAAGCGGATAAAATAATAATTTTTGGTATAAGATACATGATATTGATTTTTTTATTATTCTAGTCATATTATCTAAATAAATAACTAAAATGATTTACGGATTTATTTACTTATTATATCCTCCTATCAATAAAAATAACCAAAATATATAAGCGGGTGTTCAAAAAGTTCGTATGTTTCGAGGGGGGGGGGGGTCATCGACTTCAAAACTCAAAAATCTATTCAATGCAACCTCAAAATAAAACTTCATTCAAAGTGACAGAAAATTGACATTTATTATGTCAACTTAAATTTGATTAATTTAATTATGCCAAATACGTACGACAATTTCGGAAATATAGTATGGATCTACTACACATATGCATTGCCCAGTCCATAGCCGCCAGCGGTGTATGTAAATACTTTTTGAACATCCGCTACACATTAGTTGGAACCCCTACCGCCACAAAACAGCCCACTTTTGACAGCGAAAATATTAAAATCATACCAACACAACTTCACATTTAGCAAATGCATAGTCATGTCAAGTCTAGTGACATTTCATCCGGCATCCGGCGAGCGTTGCTAGTTGCATAGATAAGGTAAGTTGTCAACGCACTTACTTGACATTTGTCATTTTGACGTTCTATACATTTACAACAAATTTATTTCAATAGGTTCGTATTAGCTAATTAAAATGGTAGTATTATTTAAAAAATAATACTTAACAAACCTTAAAAATAATAGACAATTATCATTTATGGAAAATGTGAGGTTATCATAAACTAAACCCTACTGGATTATTATTTATTATTGTTTATACTATTCAAAACGCATATATTCGTTGAATCATAAATTTGACAAATTATTAACGTCAATCAAACATCATTTTATTATAAAAGATCCTTTTCCTTTAATTTTTGAATATGTCTGAACATGATCCTTACGACGATCCCAGCCTTAAAGGACTCTCCAGATACTTTAACAATCGAACCATAAGAGGTAGAGCGAATGTAAAATTAACCCCTTTTGTTTTAAGTATCTCCTAACGAATTAAATTGTATTTTTAGGTGGCGATTGCAACGTTTGCGTGCTTGACTAGTTTTGTCATAGTGCGGAAAATTATGAAATTCTTTCAATGATCTCTTCCTACCTCGAAGCTTTTAAAATTGGCGGTATTTCGTTTCCATCCACTATCTTCCTTATATAACAGATTATTAATAATCCACCATCAGAGAATGTTTTTGTCTTTGTCACGCACTTGCATTGGTAATATCTCTTTCCTTTTGGAAGTATGTACTAGTTTATACCATACGTACGTATATCAGCAAGCAGAGATACTACATTTCTATTTTAGCTTTAAATTGTTAAATATATTTAGTAAAACAACAAAATAAAGTAAGTATTAGATCATTGTGATGTTTATATGTTAATAATGATGGTTCTGTGGAAATAATTATAGAAATGGCTGGGGGTGATACTGTTGACCCGAGCAAACTTAAAGGCCTTAGTAAGATCTTTAATGGTGATACTGTGAGGGGAAGAGCTAATGTAAGTCCGCAATTTATCTTAAATACACCTTTTTAACTTTTTAGAATGTTTAGGTAGCAATAAAATATTTTATTAGCTAATATATTAGTTCATTTTTCTGAATAAAGCACAATCGAATTGTAGCATTAAGTTTTCTTCTTTTTAATTTTCATGTGTCGTATTTATTTCAGGTCGCATTAGCAACATATGCAGGTGTAGGTTTGATAATCGCGTATTTCATGTTGAAACCAAAGAAAGCGAAGCAGTAATTTTAGTTGGAATTATGTTTATATATACAAGTAGTTTTACAATTAAATATATTCTCTAAATCTAACATTTCTTTTATTTTAAATTATTATAATATACTTTGGAAATTTTAAAAATAATTAAAGGAAATTTGAACGCCTTCAATCTAGGCAACCCAATTCGACCCGGCATTGTTTTTCTTGTGTCAAAACAAACAGTCACGATACGATAATTTCATGCGTTACTTGAAGACAGCTCTATTAAAATGACTTTAGGGACGACGAAGGGATATTTCGGCAAAAAGTAAGTCATTTTATTCATATCAAAGAGTCTCGGAACACGATTCCGTTTTAGAAAGCAGCCAAGTTATCCGCCTGAAGGCGTTAGGTGCCAAAAATGTTTGGAATACGGTCACTGGTCGTACGAGTGTAAGGGCAAAAGAAAATACGTCCACAGGTCTTCCAGAACCCAGATTTTAAAGAAGAAATTGAAAATAATAGAAGAGAAGAACGTAAAGTAAGTAATGTGTCAAGGCTTTGAGGTTATAATTTCGATTGTTTTTTTTGTATTCCTACGCAATTACGTTATCTTTCAGTAAATAAATTGTTATTTCGGTCTCTTTTTGGCGTGCTCTATTAGTGTAATTGTAAATCTAAGAAAACTTTTCTCGCGCGAAAGCATATACTATGAGATCAAAAAATAGGAAATAGTTGGCAGTACATTTTTGAAAAATCCCTATGATTTAAATATATTGGCTGCATGGAATTTTGACATCCTGTGGTTTTTTGAGGTTACTTTTATGATAAACAAAGTGGGAATGCGCTGAATTGGCTAATTTCGTGCAGCTAATATATCTATTTAAATTATTATGGAGTTTTTTTTAATGCTTAAAATACTCAATAGTAATAATAATAAAATCACTAATTCTTTCACATGTATTGACAACTGAACGGGGAATTATCGAAAAAATCGGTAATTTTCGGTAATAAATATACAGATCAAAATTTCTCCTCCCACGTCGTTATAAGTGATAAATAAGTCAAAATACTGCAAAGAAATCCCTCTTTATGACAGATACGTTCTTATATCTGAAGTCGCTATCACCAATATTTTATACTAGGCGTTATATGTAAATTCAACGAAAATTAAAAAGGGGTTTGTAGTTACAGGCGTAGTCGTTATAAGTGATTTTCACTGTAATTAGAACACATTTTTCCGAGTAAGTAGTTTGAATAATTTTTTTTTCAGCTCTAGTAGTATATTAGAAACCAAGAAAAAGGTATTCGCTAAAGATTCTTCATCCAGTAATTCAGACAGTTCCGATAGTTCAGATTCTGAGGAAAGCAGCAGCAATTCCAGCTCCAGTAATGATAGTAGTAGTAGCGAAAGCAGCCAGAGTAGTAGTTCTAGTACAGATGAACATTCGAGTTCATCGGATTCTGAATAGCATCGGATATTTTTTTTCTTCTACTTTATAATTTGTACTTTATTTAATATGTCCTATTTATGTAAATACAAGTTTTAAATATTATAGGGAAAGACTACTACCTGTAATTATTATAATTGTGTTTACTTCATTTTATTTCTACTATAGTTTATTTAAATAGACCGTTTTTCATTTTTTTTCTAGTTTTTATTAAAAATTCTATAGCACAACTGCTTGTATATTAAAAAATATATAAATATGTATATAAAATTATACCAATACATGTTTTTTTTGAAATAATCAATCCTCAGAAATTAAAGTTTCCGGTACGGTGTGAATGATTACCTTCCTTTTGCTGTCGTAAACAAAATTGTTGGCCTCGAATATGCCGCTTTGGTAGAATGGTTTCACGTCGCGTATATCTATTTGCTTAGCCTGCAGGGTAAATTTAATTAAAACTAAAATGCATATCCGATACACGTGTTATTGCAAACCTTATCGATCAAGTCCTTCTCATCTATTTCAATTATTAAAGTTTCTCTGGCATTTGTACCCCGTATAAAGGCCAACTGATCTTTCGCAAGTTGTCTCAGAATGTAGAAAAGCAGCTCGCTGTGATCTTTTTTGAATAAGAGATACCGTTGAAACACCTACAAAAATACGATGTTAGTTTAAACAATAACTCGAATACAATTTTGTTACTTGTCTCATCGATTTCATTACGCTATACTTTTGCGTCTCGACAAAGCTTTCTAGCATCATCCGTATCGCCATATTAACATCATCTTCTTGGACGTAATCTCTAAGATGCATCTTAGCGTGCGCCTCTGCCATACGTATAATACTTTCGATATGTCGCACTGTTATGGGCAAAGAGCCCGTAGCCAAGGATTCTTGTCGCAACTGGCTGTATATATTAGCGACTTTATCTTGATCCATGTTCTGTAGTTTCGGGTGGATATTCTCCCTTGCGTATACGATGTATTTTTTTAACATCTCCTGCGATATCGACAAGTCATCCTGTTCCACCTCTTCGGTGTTCTCATTGATTTTGGACGGGTGATGTTTGATATGCGATGCTACCACGAACCTAAAAATTAATTCATTTAATATCATTTACAAAATTACATATTTAATTTACTTGGCCAAGTGCTCGTCTTGTATTGGATCGACTTCATCACGTACAACACATAGTATATCGAATCTGGATAGGATTGGATCGGAAAGATTAACATTTTCCGCGAAGGTCATACTAGCATCGTATCGTCCACCGATCGGATTAGCTGCTGCAATTACCGAGCACCTAGCCTGCAAACTAGTAACGATTCCAGCTTTCGATATTGAAATAGACTGTTGTTCCATCGCTTCATGGATCGATGTTCTATCTTGATCGTTCATCTACGATTATAACGTTAAATATGTCATTATTTATTTGCTTTTGATCTGGTACTTTATCAAATTCATCTATAAGGCAAACTCCTTGGTCGGCCAACACTAATGCACCTGCTTCTAACGTCCAATCGCGATTGGCTTGCCCGCGACGTACATAGGCCGTTAGACCTACTGCGCTAGCTCCTTGTCCGGTAGTGAAAACTGCGCGTGGTGCTATTTTTTCGACGAATTTCAGAAATTGAGATTTCGCTGTTCCGGGATCCCCACAGATTAATACATTTATGTCGCCCCTAACTTTATGTTTTTGTCCTGTTTGAATAAAAAAAAAATACATTGCCACAAGTCAGACATCAATGACAGGTAATGGAGAGCGTTCAAACATTAACAACAAAAATGGAGGGTAATAAGATATAAATCTATTTTAACTTAGATTTTAATTCCAGCGACCATACTGCCGATGAAGTCTCGAGTACTTTATACCCCAATATGTGCCAAAGTATTGATTCGTATTTATGCTTATTTTGATGACATGGATATTGGAAGTGTTATTCACGCATAAGCAAAAAAAAAATCACGTCAATTGGATGGAATACCACGTGAAGTAGTTAGAAGGACGCGGGTATATATTAGGCCACGTGAAGTAGTTAGAAGGGCGCGGGTATATATTAGACCAAGTATATGTGCATGGAGGGAAACAGTCGAAGGGAAATAACCTGTCTCAATGTAATGTCTTGCAAGTGAAAAAATTACTGCTTTGAAGAAGCAAACCAGTTATAAGAGCATTGGTACAGGAAGTAAGGGGGGTGCAACAAAGAAGGCATTATTGAGATCTAAAATTATATCAAGAACAACCAAGGTGCGTTTGTATACCACAGTAATTCCGCCAACGGTATTGCCCAGAGATATGGATGCTAAATAACAAGGAAGTAAAAAGACTGGAAGCGTGGAAAAGAAGGAAATTACGAGGAATTTCTGGACCAACCAAAGACGCATTGGGAGGTTGGAAGTGACGAAGAAACCAGGAAATTCTAGACATATATGGCAAAACGATAATAACGCGAGGTATCAGAGCGCAAAGAGCAAGATGGTTGGGGCATGTGATACGAATAGATCATAAGTAGAATATCTTGAAGAATATTCGAAGAGTAGAGGAGGCAAGAAAAGAGGAGGCAACCGAAGAGAAAGTGGTTGGAAGCGGTAAAGACAGGACAGCTAAAAATAGGAAGAAGTGGAAAGAGATGGTAGAATCCATAGAACTGGAAACGCTATTAGACGTGCAAAACATACGAAATCTTTCACGACTTCACTTAGATGTTCCTCAATTGAGCATCGTCTTTACTCGTTCAATGAATTTTTGTCTTCTGACAGATAATCACATCCCCTCCAGCCAGTAAAATAATTTTATATGTAATTTTACACGTATTAGAGTGCGTGTTAAACTTATTATATCGCCAATCTATAATTAATAAACGAATTATTATTAGTTATTTACCTGGATTCTTTGGTTCTCCCCCGAATAACGTCAAAGCCAAGGCTCTCTTAATATAATCGTGCCCATATATAGACGGGGCTATCGATGCCACAATCCTATCAACTATCCTGTGATCCTTACTCATTTTTATTATGGCATTTACATCGTCATCGGTTAAAGATTGCACGATTTGTTTGCAATCTTTTACTAACAGATGATTGGCCACTATTACCGTTGCAAAAACCGGAAAACCATGATCCGTATTTAGGGAGCCATCGTAATTATTCGTGTATACTCCAGTAACATCCACTTCGTCTCCTGGTTTGCATCTATCGCATAGATCTGCTAGGAGAATGCAATCCTTCGAACGGGGTACCCTACCGGCGGGTATCCTACCAGGGGATTCTTGTAATGTGATTTTCTGATAGTTCCTGTAAACTGTTTGTTCCATATTTATCTAAAAGTAAATACATTCGCATTTAAATTAATTTGACATGAAACGGAAGACCGACCATAAAAGGACCGCTACTCTGACATTCGGGGCAAGATCCTGGTTGTACTTCTGCTTGTTGTGATTGTACGAACGGTCCCAAAATGAATCCGCATCGATTGCAATCGAATTTAATCACAGATAATTGGGGCAAAACGCCAGTTGTGGCTGTTATCACACCTATCGTACGTACGAGTTGATTGACATGTAGTTTCCTTTAGTGTTGTACAAAATATATTCTTGTTAACAAAAAATGTATTGGATAAATGAATGTTTATCACCTGAAAGTTCGTAGTTCTTCAATCAAAGGTAAATCTGATATTCTAACATGTATTTCCGATGTGACACGTTCGTAACTAGGGTAGATAGATAATACAATCTCTTTAGCAACCTCGTCAAAAATTTCAAGCATTTGAAAAGGTGCTTCCGGTAAGAAATACGCTAAAACGTGCTCCTTCTTTGCTAACATAGGAAACTCAACTGTAAAACTTGACTGAAAATATTTCGTATAAGTAACATAAGAATTGATTTCAATTAAATCGGTACTTACCTGATTATTCTCGCACATCCTCCGAATGCGTTCCTTATACACATACCCATTTTCCTTTGAATTATAAGTGCGTATAAAATTCTTAAAACGATTGATAATTTCTGTTCTTGGTCCAACCATGCACACCCACTCTTTTATTGTATAACCTTTTGTGTCTTCCAAATTCTCAATTGATTCTATCATATCAGTATCCTCAGTTTCACCAGCAATGGCTTTTTCTGCTCTACGACGCTTATGCTGTGGCTCCTCTTCTTCGTCACTTTTGTCATAGAACAATTCCCGATCGTCTCTGCGAATCAGCCCCATTTCACGGTCCCTTCTTCGCATTTCTTCCTCAGCTGCTCTGCGTCCGTCTACTGACACAGCATCATATTCTTCATCGTCTAAGATACCCATATCGTAATGATCAAGAGCTGGCATCGGACGGTAATCACTGCAATCATTTTCAAAAAGGAGAATTAATTGATGAACTGCACTATAAATTTACACTAATTACTTTTCCATGTTATCGCCAAATAGCTCCTCTCCATCTTCTTCCTCTTCGATGGGATCAGCTTGTGATGTGTCACCAAATAAATTACCTTCATCTTCGAAAGGTTCAAAATCTTGAACCGGTGAGGTCATATTTTGTCTTCGATCTGCTGGTGTTCTAGCAGGCGATGAATCTTCTCCCTTTGAAATCCAATATGTATACAAAGTTGATACATTTCTTTTTAATAAGAGGTATAATAGTGAAACACTTACCACTGGCATTATTTAGGCTGAAAGAGGAAGTTTAAAACTTAAAATAATATGTGATAAAATTGTGATTCAACTATAAGAATCTATTAAAGCGATTAACATATAAATAAATAAATTGTTACTGTGATCCAACTGGATCCAACGAAACGGCATAAAAGCGCGGGAACTTTAGGGGAATATTGGTTGTGGATGAGTTGTGTGTGGTACCAAATGTGTAGCGCCACCCACAAACAACCCCACTGCATGAAACTTATGAAAAATTTAGAAAAGGATATCTTTATAAACGCAGAGTAATATAAAATGGTTTATTATAGATTTAAAATAGCAAGCGGAAATAAATAAGAAATAATAATAGTAACAAATAAATTTGTGGCAGAGTACTACCTCTGTCTAGAAATAAATCCCTGATTTGAAATTAAAGTGATGACACCTCCATTCCATTTGTTCCTATCTTCATTCGTATTGCAAAGGTAAATAAAAAAATTTAAATTTGGTTTTGAGGTGAATATTGTCATGGATGTTAGTTAAGTTGCATATCCATATGTGTATGTTGTAGTTGTGTATACAATAAAGTCAGTCGAATAC
>JARFOC010000730.1:0-40721 GCA_031763485.1 Osmoderma eremita | reverse complement strand
CGTATTCCCGAAACACGTGTCGTCCCGAATTCATTAATACTTTGTGCGGGAGGAGTAATCCGAACAGTGTGTTTATTGATTAGGATATGGTTTGATAAAATAAGGAAGAATATATGAACCATTTATTTAATTTATTTTAATTTCAATTACCTGGCGCTTGCGGGACGATATTTTATTTAGAATAACTCTCAGTTTTACATTTCTGTAATTTTATTTGATGTAACATCTGTGTATCATTTTTTAACATACATTTAATTTAGTCTATCTTCTACCCAATATCACAGAACATTATTTTAATCATATTATTCTAAATTATTTTATTTCCAAATGAGTTTATTACTATTTTCACGCAGAATTACAGTCTGAGAGCTGCATTTGTTCAATCAAAAAAATAATTGTATAAAGTTAACAATATTACCAGATCATATTGTTATCAAATTATCGATATGCAGCATCCCTATCGCAGCCCTTTATTTGCAATGAATTCATCAGAGTAATTGTTTCCAACTTTCACTCTGCTTTTATTGTTTTTATATAGTTGTTTGACACATCTCATCGAAATTACACTGATCACATGGGTTTGAGTCTGTCTAGAAGAATCTGTAAATACTAAGGCACCATAACAAAAGTATTTTGTATTATGGTATTCATTAAAGTAGATTACTGGAAAATTATCGCATCTCTTGATTAATTAATAAGACTACTTATTACTTATTACTTATTACTATTATTATTATAGCTGCTGTAGAATATTAATCTGGTACTTTTCTTCCGAGGAATCTGAAATGACTCAAAACTAGCCTCACTTTCCTCTAATATATGTACCATCAAATTTCTTTTCACATTCAAATTACTAGGTAATTGTATTAGTTTATTTTTTGGTGTATTTGTTCCTACAGTGCGTAGACAAACGTTTAAAAACAAGATATATTGACGCTATGTGCGAGAACGCAGTGATTTTTGCTCCGTCATGTAGCGAGTTTTTAGTGGTTTACACTGTGTTTTATGAGAAACTGTTTTTACTGTCAAGTAGAGTTTATTACGTTCTGTATTAATATTCTATTTTCCTTTTCAATTAACGTTTGTTTATGCCGAATTTCGATTAAAGTTTACAATAAAACTCGACGCTTAACAAACACCATTTTGTGGTTTGTGTTTCTTCGCCTGTTTCTTTTCGACTTTTTCTCGCATAAACTTACACTTGCTATATACAGTCTGATAAATTATTTTTGTACCCAAATTTTTCGTCTGTTCTGATTTTGTTAATCCGTCCGTTGCCTAATATACCACCGTGTTGAAGTCGTTTGAAGTCGATGTGAAGGGCTCCTCAGCGTGAAGTGTGTATCCTACGTAATTTATATCCTTGTAATCTTCTTGCAAAATGAATACCTGTTCTAATTGTTCGCTGCCAGTCTTCAACCTCCTCCATTCGATGCGACGGTTTCCAGAGTTCTGTACATGCCACCTGCATTGGTTTGACGCTGTCTGACATTGTTATGACCAGGACTAAACCGTGTTCTATTAGAATTGTTTGTAATTCATGTAGCGCTAACTTGTCTCAATTTCAAGATATCAAATCCTTGGTTGAATCATTAAAGTCGCACTTCTCCAAAGCATTGATGGAGTTGAAGAGTGAGTTCAATGATAAGTTCACAGCGTTTAAAAACTGAACTCATGAACAATTAATCCCCCATACAAATAATGATATAATGATTTTGAGGAAGCTATTGTGGAGATCGAGGAAAGACAAAAAGGAAATCCAACATCGTGATGTTTGGACTTCCTGAACATTCGGCTAATTCCACGGAGGGTACCAGAACAGCGGAAGATAACTATTATACAACATCATACACTATAGAGTTGATTGTCGTTTCTTGCTGGGACGTATATGTTTCAAAACGTCATCACCTGACCTTCCGCATCCCTAAAAGACAGACAAATGTTTTATTAAGATCCCCTGTGGCATTGATGTGCAGCAAGTTTTCAGAAATTATCATCTTCAAAATTTTCAATCATTTTCTTTCTCATATTCACTATTATCTTTTCAGTAATTTTTTGGACATTACATAGTAGTGTTTTACTGTTTTTTGAAATTTATTATTCGCGCGTACTAGCACTTATAATTTTTCATGTTGTTTTTATGTGTCTTGATGTATTTCATATGTATGTATTTCCTGTACTTGGGCTCTTTGCCTGTTGGAGACAAGTGATATTATTATGAAACAAACGATATTACTATATATTTGAATAACTTAACGTAACTAATATTTTTTCACAACTTTCCCACCTAAATTATGTAACAGCGACTATTAAAAATCATTTGAAAACGCCAAAAATGGCGACGCCTAGATTTTGAAATTCCCACTTAAAACTTAATCGATTCGATCCATCTGATCATAAACGGCAAAAATCCATTTATATAAAACGAAATAACGAACAAAAAAAATTTATTACCTATACATACCTAAAATACATTCATCTCAAAGGTAAGAACCATATTAGCATATCAGTTCCGTTTAGTTCGCATCAAACGCCGATATATCATGAGAGGTTTTTGTTTCTGTTACCGTAACATAGAGTGAAGGTTAATTATGTCGATTTATGCAAAACTGCACGCCGATAGATGTCGTTCCGGTCACCGGAGCAAGTAGGCTAACATCGCGAAGGAGGATTCGTAATACTTCGCTTATATACGGTAATTTTTAACTACGAACACACACATTAACGAAACTTCTAACTTGCGACATGCAAATATATATATAGGGTTTTACATTAATAAATAACCCACGCGATTTCATTTACGTATATAGCCAATACTTAAAAGAATATTCGATGATTTTAAGAACAGATAGATTAATATTTCAACATTTTTAATAAAAATAAAAGCGTAAAGTTAGGTTAGGTATAAATTGAAGTTTATTATTAAAAATGCTAACTAACATATTCAACCCAAATTTTATGATTAAATAAGTTTCGTATATTAAAAATTTATAAGAGACTGTATAAACAAATAATATAAATATAATAACAAAAAATTGCTGGTATTATTGTAATAATTTCGTGTTTCGTTACTCAATGTAAAATACATGACCTCTTCTAATATTACTCGAACGACTTGAAGTTAACTAACACAAGTTAAATCTTCTGATAATAAATACTATAATCAACTCTGTTACAGCGATTTATATTCAAGAATATACTTCTTTGCGTGACTAAACCTAGATTTCTAAATAATTGCGCGTACATGTCCGTGTTCTATAAATCTTCAATTTCTATATTTAATACCTGTAATTTTCTCCGATCAAATTTATGGTGTATTACGTAGTTCTTTTTCTTTTATTTCAATTCAGAAGCTTTTATAGTTGGCAATTAGTGTTTTATTATATCTATCCCTCGATTTCACCTGTTGTAAAAAGGGCGTATCATATTTTTTATAATTTTTGTTTAAATGATTGACTTTCAAAGGGGAGAAAAGTGACAAAATAACTCTGGCTGAGGTAAAGCATCGATATGGCCTTCGCCAAATCACCGCAAATATAATAGAAAATGAACTGGAATGGTGTTTTCTTGCGATTTATGTTCTAAATTATGCGTCATTGTAGTGAATTTAGAGATTCAGATAGTTTGTTCATTATCATGCTTTTTGCAAGAGCTATAGTAGGTTATTTCTTATTAAATCTTTCACAAAAGAATATTTTATCTACCCACTAGAGGCAGTATATAAACATTTCGGATTTACGACTTAGTGGCTTGTATATTGATATACCAATTAAGCTCATTTGCATTTGTGTGCCATACCATGTCTTCACAAAAGACACTTCAATGCAACTTGACCATTTTTGCAATTTTGTCATAAATTTACCAGAACATCCTTCATAAAACAGAAAATTCTTATATCTACAGACAGACTACGAGGGCTGCCTTTTATATTTCGGGAATAGGCTCTGCAGGTGCTGCCACCTGCCAACTGACGCCTGTATCGTAAATTTCGGCCTTTTTGACAGTACACTTACTCAGAACATTTTGACGTAAAATCGATATTTGCGTTACTTACAGTGGCTTAAAAAAATCGTCTTGGCCAAAAAATAGAAATAACTCATAAAAATTTTCGTGTCATTATTTCTTACAATTTTCGACGTGGAATATCTCAACAACAGTTCATCGATGAATTTAATTCGACATTTGGCGATGAGGTACCATCAAAAGCTAGTGTATACCGATGGTACGCCGAATTCAATCGTGGCCGTGCTTCACTCACTGACGAGTTTCGTGAAGGTCGTCCAAAATCAGTTGTTGTTCCGAAAAACATTGATGCTGTGCGTGAACTGATATTGCACGATCGGCATGTGACGTATCGTGAGATTGAGTTATCCTTGGGTATTAGTGGGACCAGCATACATTTAATATTGCATCAACATGTGGCTGCCAAGAAAAGATTTTCCCGTTAAATTCCACATAATTTGACAATCTGTCAAGGAAAAAGGCTCGTATGGATTGGTCGAACGAAATGCTCCAAAAATACGATCACGGTACTTCAAAACATGTCTATGACAGGTGACGAATCATGGATCTATGCTTATGAGCCGGAAAGTAAAGATGAGCCAAATCCAACAAAAGTTGTTCGCGCACGAAGCACTTCGAATAAAATGGTCGCCAAAAATTACGCGGTCAACGTTTTCGACGGCCGAAGAAGCGGCTGATGCTTTCAAAATGCATATTTAATTTTAGTTTCTGTTCTCTATTCCCGAAATATAAAAGGCATCCCTGGTACATCTACACAATCGTGTAAGCCAGGTAGCTAATAATTAACACACATAGATTTTTTGATTTTAATATAAATAACAAGAAATGTTGGAGGATAACATTCTTTCAAACTAGTTCCATTACTGAGTTATTAAAGGTAGGTCCTAAAATGGGCCAAAAATTTTACTGAAAAAGTAAATACTGTTTTAGAGATAAACAAATCACAGTTGAAACTTTCAATTGCCGATTTCTAGCACTTCCTTTGCAGGGAAAACTTTCTAGTAATAAATACCATCATCAACACCAACTGTAATAGGTGAAATAATTTTAATAAGCATATAGAAATCTCCTATTTCAATCTAGCTATGAAGACAGAATAATTTAGTAATAAATTGTCGTGAATCTGATTTTATAAATTACTTGTTTACGCAATATGGTATTCAAATTGGTACCATATTTAGTAGCTATTATAACGGAAGTTTCTCATACATTACCAAGCGAACAGATTTCAAAATTTATTTGAATATGTTTGATGTATTCACATTTCCAATAGCGTTTCGCTAGATACAAGTGTGTCGGATATTCTGCACGACTCACGCGCGTGAAGAATAAAGATATTCGCGTATAACGCGCTTTGATCTTTCACATCAGTTTTCGGTTATCCCAAAATTCATTGTTAAGGAATTATTTTTGTATGCAGCGCACGCTAACATTAAACCATTTTCATCATAATTAATTGAATGCGCGCACCACTACCACCTCTACCATAGTTATTTGGATTAATACTTGGATTTTCCTTAATCCCCGAAGCTTAGCCGATAAAGGTGAACTCTGTAGGGAAATGCTTTCATCGCTTTCATTGCTTTTACTAGTATGGTCACGGTACAAGAAGCAAGAACAGGGTGGAACATAATATATACACACACATACAAAGGGTAGTTAAGGTATTTGCCAATTCAATTTATTCGTTAAATTTTTTTGGGTTACCTATATTTTAAAGAGTTTACATTCTTTTTTATTAAGTCAAATTTATCAACTGACAGATAATTGTCATTCAAAAGTTGCCCGATTTCTGTCATATTTCCATTTGACTTTTAACTTAAATTATTTGAATATTTAAAAAAAAACATATTTTACCTCCGTTATTGCATAGCTTCATTTTCCCGCAGTAGTTTGCCGTTAGAGAGCTCGTGATGTGGACATAGCATGTCTTCGTTTTTTTTCCAATACTTTGTAAATAATGGACCCCGCCATATTAACAACAAGACTTGAAACTGTAGAATGCGTATTTTCCTGCAAGTGTCATTAAAACATTTAAGTTGATACCTGCTTGTACTGTTGATTGATCGCTTTGGGAAGATTCCCAATATACTCAGATCTTATTTACTTTCTTCAGCTCAAAACGTCTCATGTTTCACCGTCATTAATAGCTTCCGAAACCAAAGAAATGAAATGCATCTTATTTACATTTTCATATAGACAGTAGGTGCGAATTGCATCTAAGCTAGACACCATTAATTAGTGGTGGCAAATATCAAATTTAAAACGCATTTTGTTATTTAAATACGTATAAGTAATAAATTTTATATTCTTATTTATTGATCGTGGAACGCAAGAATGCAATGTTTTCTAAAGCTCCTATGTCATATTTTGTATAAACAAAATCTAGCCACAAATAGACAGTTTATTTATTTATTTAAATAATAATCAACCCGGATGACACAAGTGTATGAGTTTTGTCAAAAGAATTATAAAATATGAATTGAAATATTCGTTTAAATAACTCTATCAGTCAAATAAGATTTCAACATATCTTTGAAATTATTTACATGTTTTAGTTAAATTCGATGACAGAGAATTAAATAATTTTAAACCTACACAATTTGGAGACAATTCACTAACTTCCAGTCTAGCAAAAGGAACCCTAAACTAATTTCCAGTCCTCACACCGCACCGATGAATTTCACTACTCTTCACAAACTTTGCTCTGTTCAATATGTACACATAGTTCGAAAATGTATAAGCCCGTTAATGACAATATTTGAAATCCTCGAAAGAGCTCCCTGCAACTATAGGTACCGCATACATTTGCGATCATTCTCGCAATTCGTTTCTGCGCCACAAAAACAGCATGTGGAGCAAAACCAACGCCATATTGCAGTTTACTCTCAACCGAGGCATAATATATAGCCATCAACTGCTTTCTTGTTAGTACGTATCTTAAATTACGAAATAGGTACATTAAGGAATTGAGTTTAGATACTAAATATTCACTATGGTTTTTCCATGTAAGACTCTGGTCCAAACGTAGGCCTAAAAAATTAGTACTACCCGTAGATGATATCATTTCACCGTCAATACAGAGATTAAGTGACGGTACACTATGTTGCCTACTGTGGAATGTGACATATTGGGTTTTATCTACATTTAATAAGAGTTTATGTTCGCCCAACCACTGATTAAGCCTGTCAAGAAAATAATTACATTTATATTCTAGAGTTTGTTTTACTTTATCAGATATAACAACAGAAATGTCATCAGCATACAAATTTATATGACTGAGATTGTCCAAAAAAATATTTTCATTGTCATTAATATATAACAAACATAGAACAGAACCTAAGACCGAGCCTTGAGGTACTCCCATACTATTGTTGAGACTAGTAGAATCATAGGTTTTATAACTCCTTCAAAATTAAAATTCAATGATACAATCTGCTGCTGATTACTCAGAAAATACGATACCAACTGCAATGCAATGCCTCTAACACCAATAGCGGACAACTTCCTCAACAAAATGGCATTATTGACGCAATCGAATGCCCTGCTGAGATTAGAGAGGATCGCAACAGGGCACTCGCCCCCGTCAAGATAATTTAATATATTTTGATAGAATGAATCAATAGCAGTAAGCGTTGAGTTCCTAGTAACAAATCCAATTACATGCTGATTACAAGTTATAATGTTGAAGTTATTTAAATAATTTTGTAAACGGAACAGAAAAGCATATTCAAGGACTTTTGAAAACACAGAAGAAAGAGCTACCGGGCCATAATTCTTCACAACCCGACAGACAATCACCACGTTTATATATGGGGATTATTTTAGTTAATTTCAAACTGCCTGGAAATGCAGCATTAGTAAATGACAGATTTATTAAATTCTGAAGCGGACGAGCAATAGCATTTGCCACTATTTTCAATTTAAATTGCAGGTATCTCATCAAATCCTGACGACCAGTTAGATTTCAAACTTTTTGTTAGAATAAACATAACCTCATTCAGGTCACGTGGGAATAAGAAAACTGATGATTGTATATTGCATATTGTATTATAGATGTTAGATTAATCTAAATCTGAGAATTTTGAAACAATACTTTTAGGAGTGTCAATAAAAGACATATTAAAAAGATTAACAACCATTTCTGGATTACTAATAACTTTATTATTATCTATTAAATCAATAAATTACGTGTTTTACCAGATAAAGTATCTACTACATGCCAAGCCTCCTTACATTGAGTAGCGGAATTTATTACTTTATTTCGATAACATACTCTTTTTGCATTGTATATTAAGTCTCCACATCATTAAGCCTTCTCTGTATCATTATTAACATAATAACTTCGTTTAGTTCCGCAGCTGTTGCGGAAAGAAAGTTAAATAAAGCACATCCAACATAAAAGCATAAATTAAACAGTTGATAGTGATTGTTAATATATTAATTCAATTTCACAATCGAATATGTTATTGATCCTCCTCGAGATTTGCGTCGCAAATGGCATGGAAAGCCATCAATGTTACAACCCACGCCGGCGCTATCTTAGAACTCCATTAGAAACCAAAGACTCCGTTTTCACGATCGGTAGGAGTGAATTAATGACCAATTACGATTTAAAAAGATCTAATCGCATGTCGTTCCGGAGACAAAATCGACCGAGCGACAATTACGAAAGAGCCAATCTTCGAAAAAATCGCTATCCAGTTTAAATTCTATTAAATACTTGCGACGAAATCTCCCATCCGTTCCGAACGAATAGTTCCAAGAGTAGCCGCGACAAGCACGGAAAAAGAAAGTTAGAGTACACTTGTTTGGGGGTACCGTGACACTGGGCGACTTGAAAGTGGGGATAGGCGTTCGTGATCTATTTGTTCTTAGCTATAAAACCATAAACTAAGCGGTAGTGAAGCTAGTCTTCACCGATTTGCTATTAATAAAAGATCTCCTTCATCAGTTCAATCCAATTATCGTATATTTTACTGGTGCAGATACACCAACAACTTAGGAAGGCAACATTTGGAGTTCGGTCGAAATTTAAAGACAACCCTTTTGGACGAGCAGTGCCCTTTGCGAGGAGTGCCAAGGTGTGCTTTGCCCTCTAAACGATATCGAACCGCAGACGGAACTTGCAATAACATCGAAGAACCATGGAAGGGCTCCTCAATGACTCCCATGCAAAGATTCTTACCTCCAACGTACGAGGATGGTAAGCAAAACATTTTCGCATCGCCCTCCAAGTTTTTACATTTTAAATTATTATAAATATCAAGGTATACAAAGCCAAAGACGTTCTATATTCAACAAGAACCTACCATCGCCCAGGAGGATAAGCACCACCATCCACAAAGACCAAAATAGATCAGTTCCCGCCGTCAGTCTGATGTTTATGCAATGGGGACAATTCTTAGATCACGACGTTACTTTAACAGCAACATCCAGGGCGTTTAACAGTTCGGTACCACGATGTTGCTTACCGGGCGGTACCGGTTTTTTGCCAACAGAATTTATGGTAATGATAATTGTTTTATTTTATAAAATATGTCAATAATACATAAACAAACTCCTATTTAGCATCCGGAATGTATGCCGATAGAAGTGCCACATGACGATTGGTTTTTGAATCGGTTCGGAATTAGATGCATGGAATTTATTCGAAGTGCTCCAGCTACTAGAATAAATTGTGAATTGGGTTGGAGGGAGCAAATAAACCAGGTCACATCGTACATCGACGGATCGATGATTTATGGTAGCGATGTTCGGAAGGCTGAATCATTGCGGACTTTCAGAGGTGGTAAGTGACTGCAACGTAAAAATTTGCGCACGCCATGACAACTCTTTGAAACTCCTAATACATTTTTGAACCATGAACTATGTCAAGGTTTGAAAAAATAATGAATAAGAATTGCGTGAGCAACATGAAGTATAGGTAAATCTATTACAAAATATACTCACTCAAGTAGTTTATATGTATACGTTGCACAAATAAATACACCACCAGGTTTCTAATTAGTATTGAAAATATCTCTTTAATTATAGAATGCCACCTAGTTTACCTAGTCATTAATTATTACATCGTCAATTTTGTATCTAAAATGTACCTACTGACTAAACGAGGAGGCATGTTTAGTCTGCAAGTACATTTCAGATAGATGTTTAGAAGATGTTTCAAAGTTATTTTTATTTTCAACATCTATAATTTGTTTCCTTCATGTTTTATGTTATTCCTATTTATACTTCTCATACGCGCTTTATATTATTGTCTTAGGAGCGTTACGATATGGCCGTCAAGGGCTCAACAAATCCCCACCCGATCCTCCAAATGGAGAAATTTGCAGAAACGGTGCCGTTAGCAGTTCATGTCTCCTAGGAGGCGATTCCAGATTTGGAGAACAACCAGCTTTGACGGCATTGCACACGATTTGGTTGCGTTTTCATAATAAAATAGCACTAACCCTTCAAAGTTTCAACCCTCATTGGAGCGACGAAAAATTGTATCAAGAAACAAGACGAATTATTAGTGCCCTGGTACAGCACATCACATACAAGGAATTTTTACCTGTAGTTTTGGGTAAGATAACATATTCGTATCTTTAAAATATGGTCTAAAGGTATTCATAAAATCGAAACAGGTCAAGAAGTGATAGAATTATTCGAGCTAAAACTGTTTCCCAAGGAATATTATACCGGATACGACCCCAAGGTAAATCCAACAACGGCCAACGCTTTTTCAACAGCGGCTTTCCGTTTTGGGCACAGCTTAGTGCAAAATTCATTCGCACGTTCAACAATTAATCACCAACGATTACCAAACAGTAAGGTCTTTTGTCACCTTTTGGGAAGAAATAAAAACATCTTCTGATTTTCAGACGTTTCCATCCACGAAGAGCAAGAAAATCCTGAAAATATATGGAATCAAGGATCATTGGATCGTCTCATACTGGGTCTCTGCAATCAACCATCACAAATGCGTGACGAGTTTATAGGGGATGAATTAACAAACCATCTCTTCCAATCGAGCGAAACACCATTTGGTATGGATCTAGCCGCTATTAACATCCAAAGAGGCAGAGACCATGGTATTCCGCCTTACACGTCTTGGAGACAATCATGTAGTTTATCACCAATTAATACCTGGCAAGACTTATCTAGAGCCGTACGTTCAGAAACCGTACAACTCTTTCAAACACTTTATGCACACGTTGATGATATAGATTTATATTCTGGTGGTTTAGCGGAGAAGCCGGTTCGAGGTGGCATGCTTGGTCCTGTATTTGCTTGCATCATAGCGCAGCAATTCTTAAACTATCGTAAAGGTGACAGATTTTGGTACGAAAACGGAAACTTAAAATCATCTTTCACCCCAGCGCAACTTCAGCAAATAAGAAAGGTAAATTTTGCGCACATAATCTGCCATACCATAACGGAAATTCGCAGCATCCAACCTTTCGTATTTCTCGCAAATGACAACGAACAAAATCTGCGAACCACCTGCGATAACCTCCTTAATAATGGAATAGATTTAACACCATGGATTGAAGAAGATATCAATCGCAATTCTATTGACTCTAAGCAAAATTTTAATTCAGAACCGCTCCGAGATGGAACCAATAACCTATTTCCCTCAATAAATCAACATAATCTTGGTTCTTTTGGAAATGAAGATGGTGATTTTGATTTCGAGCAAGGTTTTCAAAAAACGGTTGATGCACTCAATATAATAAACAATGAAGATATCTTAAACTTTCACACTAATAGCATTGGTGGAATTAAAATTGATGATAATAACTTCGAAAGGAAAATATTCACGAAACGATCTACAAACGAGCCTGTTAAAAATGTTGCAGAGGGAAAACTGATCTTGATGCGAAATTTGAAGAATATGAAAATTCACGAGTTGTACGATAAAGAGTTGCGAAAATCAACTAATATCAGCTCGGAAATTACTATCCTCCCAAGAAACGAAGATAATTCATATGGTCAAAGGATTATCAACCGTACGATTTTACTGTTAAATCCAAATCTAAATAAGAAAAACAATTTTTCCATTACTGGTAATCAAACTTTTAAAGCTGGTGCCCCAAAACTAAAGATAAATGACTTTTTAAACGACTTTTATAAGGAAAAACTAAACAAATCCGATAATGTTATAAGAAGGAATAGTACTGACGATAATCAACACGAAAAATCAGATTTTACTGACGCAAGACGAAACACCAAGACAAATATTGGACGAAACGAGGAGATCGACGATCAGAAACTGCGAAATATTGATGATTATATCATAGATACTATAAGCGATTATTACTATAACGAAGACTATGACTCAGGAAAAATTAAAAATAGCAACAAACGCAACAAACGCCCGACGACCAGACCCAAACAGACTAAACGGAGAACTACGCCCAAACCGACAAATTCAAATCGAAAACCTGACCAGTCGAATAAGTTGATTAGTGTTAGTAATAGTGGTGACGATGACGAAGAATTTATATTATCGACCAATACGAACGGACATGGACTTTTGGACTACGAAAATCCTACAGTACTGACTCACCCGAAATACCCAGACGATATTAAAAAAGTTCACTATGCTGACGATTATTTGGACGAACCGATAATGACTGGAGACGAAACTAATTTTCCTAACTTGCAAGTGAATGTGAATGTACACCTGCACACGACAGTTAAACCTATTCAAAACGACTATACAGACTATAATAAAAGACCACAACGACCAAACTATGAAGATGAGCCTTTGATGCAAGTATCTCTTTTGCAAAAAGATAAAGGCACCAGCGGGAATCCTGTAAAGACTAACAATCATTATATCAACCTTGCCAGCGGACATGAACAATTAACCAAACGCCCCACTAGTTCAACTAGTTACCCGATTTATGTTTTGAACAACAAGAACAGACTTACCCAAAAAGTGACATACGTAACTGGTTACATGATTGAAGAACCTACCACTAAAGCTACTAACTTGTATGACGTTCCCATTTACATATCTAAACGACCTATTAATGCTAACAGACGACCTACAGAAGACTTTACCTCCAAAACTCCGTATAGACCTATAATAATTTTACGACCAAATAACTTTGACGAAACTAATCCGAATGATGGTACGTACAAGAACCCTATACACAAAATACCGGCGTATCTAACGACGAGACCTCCCATTCAAACTACCAGACGAACAACACGTGCACCTGAGACTTCTAAACCACTTTTCCCAAACTACTTTACCATTCACGACAAACTAAACGGACCAAATCAAAGACCGATCGATGACAGGAATGACGATCCTTACCTTGAAACGGTACATCACCATCTCAACAAACCGACTAAACTTGTATTGACTTTACACAACTCTAACAATGACGATAGATACCATAACGTTGACGACAAATTGGATTTTAAGACTAATCTTTTACCGCATCGCTTAAAAGTATCCAGCAATCAAAATTACGTCAAAATATCATCGGCGAAGAGGGGATATAACTTTGTAAAAATGGATGATTTGGAAAAGAAAGAGCGTGAGAATTTAGGCGATGAAGATGCTGATATTGCTCTGCCGGAATTGGAGGGAATTAAAATAGTACAGATTGATGTGTTACCCAGCGATGACAAGTAAGAATCTATGGAATAAGCTTTGGATGGTGCGTTTCATAATATTTTGTATTTCAGGTATAAATTAATAACCCCGAACAATACAGAAGAGGCCCTACCAATGCCAAAAATATTAAAATTGTTCACTAACGGTTCAGATTGTGCTCTTGAGCTGCCGAAACCTATGAGGGACACAAAAAACACAGCACCAGTTGCATAAACTTATAAACCTATTATGTAGATACGATTAATAATAGTATTTTTTTGTACAAATTCGGACTTATAACAAGGACTATCGGACGTAAGACTTAAGACTAATTGACTTTAACATTGTTACTCCCTTAGATAATATAAATATGTATTATTAGCCAGCTAGTGTGCTGCCAGGTGATATGTATTTCATCATTTTATAATTATCTGTTCGTATTTATTTTAAATTTCTATTTATATATATCTTTAGTTTGCATATGCGTATTCTGTATATAAGAAATCATAATTTTATACCTTGTAAATAAATTTCTAACTCACACGTATTAATTTGTTTATTATTTAGGATTGCACTATAATTTTTATTTACGACTTCATCCACCTAGTTGGACTGCTTTGTTCTTTCTCCTATCATAATAGCCAACATGCGTCTAACGCCATATCAAAGTTAATAAAGTTCTCTTCAGAACAAAACTTCATTCTTTGAGTTTCACTAGAATAATACAGCGTTACTCAACGAAATTTTACAGTTTATACAGCATCTACTGCTTGAAAATGTGGGAACAAATGAAAGCTGTATCGATGTGCATTGAAGAAGCTGGTGGAATTGCGAAAATCTTATTTTTTAACTAAGCCATCGAGGTAGGATTCTAAGGACGACAAACCTGGCAACCTTCCATGCTATTCGATGATGCATATCCTTCCAAATCACTGCATACTAAATTGAATTAATAGAAAAGAAACAGAAATGATACAGATTCAGTGTATTTGACGCACCATCTATGAGAAACACCAAACTAAACAGCAAAACACAAAAAATATTCAACAATATAGAAAAGACAATATGATGATTAGGTTGGTGCACCAATTTGAGTATTTTTTTATTCAATCTAAAGTTATTCCATAAGCGCATAGCACAGGTAAGGACTCAAAGCTGCAAAACATATCTTAGTAATGAGAGTGAAGATTCATAAGTACGGTATACATAAGAATGGAAGATATGCTTATTTGAAACCTGAAAATTTGAACACCGAGACGCATCATACGACACATCTGATTGTAGAGTACGCAATACATAGTCTATAAAATGTGCGTATATGAACAGCTAGTTATGTCTTTCGTTATTAAAGCAATAGAAGTCTATGTAATGCCAAACTCGTTTTTTCATATTATAATTAGTGAGGTGCAAGGCCATACATGTATTTTCATACCATGTCTAGGAGAAGTACAAATATAAAAATCAATGTTGGAACAAATACTAAAACTTTAGTACTAACTAGAAAAAATAATAAAATATGCACATCTGAAAATTTTACCAATGTGAAACCTAATAAATAAACGCTCTATTATTTTTTAATAAAGTTGCAGAGAAATATTGTAAAAACTTCAGCATTCAAAGTATGACAAACAAATGACAAAACAAAATCACAAACAAATCTAAAATGGCACTCTTAATGGGTCGCAGAGCAATAGGGAAATCATGAGGACTAAAGCCGCTCATGACACTGTTGTACACTGTAGCGGTAAGATGATTACCTTTGGCTGCCTAATTTGGTGGCCAAAGACAATTCAGAAGCAGATGCAATAAGAAGCACACCGATTGCAGCAATAATGACCATGATGAACCTACCCCCTTTTAATACCTACATCAGAGGGAAGGTAAGAACGGGAGCTTATGGGCAAATCCACAATAATAATTGGAAACCTGGGAACAACCTAGGGTATACCAAAATAACAAGGGCTATTGCATATCTCCTGTAGATATATATGATTCCTAAATTCTCCTGCAACAAACCATTCGAAGTCAAGTCAGACTGGAGGGTTGTAGAGAAAAGCTGGAAAGAATATTGCTGCAGATCAATATCTGGTGTATAAATGGACCAAAAACCAATACGGGTTTATGAACGGAGTGTGGGGAAGGAACTCGGAGCGGAGACTATCCGTACCCCTAGGGAGGCAGTCGCCGGGCTTCAAACTGAAATCTGAGAACTACAAATCTATGCTAGGAAATGTCTATAGCAGGGGTCACAAAGATAACTGCTGCCACGGACAGTCAAGGGGCTTTAAAGGGCTAACATCCTATCGGATATTTTCCGGGCTGCTATGGGACTTGCAAGCCATGGAGAAGCGCAATACAATTAGCTAATGTAGAGAACATTGTGAGGAATTAACGCGTGTCACATTAACTTATTAAAACACACACAGATATATTTATAACTTTAAAGAAGATTAATTGTAAGAAAAAATCTCAAATTCTAGAAAATCTACTAAGCATCGAGGTGAAAGGTAATTGGACGGGGTAAGCTAACTTTCCAACAACTATATTAAATCTTGGAACTGGAAGTGTAACCAAAAAATTGCAAATAAATTGATATTTAGAACTGCTACTATTTCCAATCAATCATTCTTAACACCAGCTCCTGACACTCTATATTCACTGTGTATGAAAGTAACTTCTGCTATTCTTAAGTATTAAATTCATCTCGTGGTGTAAATTATCGCACCAATTGCAATAGTTACACATACCGAGTCTTCAGGTACAACCCAAACTCAGGTGGTCTGTTTTGAATATGCAACCAATTTTATAAATAGCTAATTGTTACCGTCAGAATCTCTACTATAGTTTAAAGTTAGCAGCTAGATTACACTTTAATTACATATTTCAGATATGTCCAAAACGGATATAAAAAATCTATTAAACTTTTCGACAAAAATTAATCTGCCAATATAACTGCGATGCCATTTGTACTTTGTATAGGATTTTTGGTAGATATTGATGGTAATTACGACCCGCCAAACCATTTTGAACAATAATACTTTCAAAAAAAGATTTCTGCCAATAGCCGGCACGTACGTTCAAAAGATGAAGTATATAAAAAATATATTAAAAAAATATATAACTGCACTCATGAGGACTAGCCAGTCCGAAACAGTTGTCTGTACGTGAGGATGTCTAGAACTATGCAATCAGACGTGTTGTGTGATCCCAGAAGCATATTTATATATTTTTTAAATATATCTTTTATATACTTCATCTTTTGAATAACATTTTGATCACGTGATTTTAAGTTTTACCTTACATCCTATTACATCCTAACTCTTGATTGATCACAAATTGAATTCAAATACACTAAGCGTCCTTCATCGCTTATTTGCGAGACAAGTTTCTTTAAGTACACCCGAGGGAAATTAACAGGCGTCCTAAGGCGCCGCTGCAACATTCTAGGTTATTCGTGCGATCCCGCTCTCTACATAAACGACCAAGAAACATTTTACGACGGGGTGCAATAAATTTCTCATGTATTGCATCGCGCAGGAAATTACATATTTATACATACATATACGTAAAATTAAGATAAATAGAGAAAGCGGGGTTCATGATTGATAAAAACAACAGTTGAACAGATTCAAATACTATTTTTAACATCTATTCCCTTAATATGTACATTAAAAATCATCGTCGCTATTATCTTGCACTTTGCTGCTAGTTTTCCTACCAGACGGTGCCCTCCGTTCAACCGCAGACAATTCCAAACCTAAAGAATCTTCATCGGAATGTTGCAATTCCGGTTCATCCCTGTCCAAGAATAAATCATCAGTTTCAGAATCAGAACTCAGACCCAAAGAAGATCCACTTAAAGATGCAGCGGGTTCCATCCCACCGAAGACAGTAGGTCGTTCAGAACGCATGCGACCTTTAAATTATTAGACATCGAACAATTGCACAATAATCATCTTAATTTTACTTGCCTCCAGTTCTCGCCCTAGGTCTTTCCTGTCGCGACAGGGTCGGATTCCTAGGCTCCTCTGCCTGGTGCTCTTCAAAACTCAATAACTCAGGATCGACGTCGTTCTCGTGGATTACGGTAGTATCGGTTTTGACCACTTTCCTTATTGCGGCCATCTGTTGTCTTTCCAGATGAGCCCTTTCCGCCTCACTAGCCCCCTTTTCTAATTGATTCAGACACCTTAACCGTGCGGAATATTGCACGAAAAGCCGCTCTAATTCAGATTCCAGCGTAGTGAATTCTTCGAGGAAGGCAGGACTGCGAAAATCGAATTTACATTATCATAGTTTGATGACGTGAAATCAGGCAATTGAAAAACTATTTGGAAAGTAAAAAGCAGGAGACAGTAGGAAACACGAAGATAAAATGAAAGTTTGTCAAATACAACATGTGAAATAAGGAGAAGACCCCAGTGTTCACAGAAAAAGAAATAAATGGTTGCAGAGTTTAAGGACAAACCGGAAAGAAGTTGCCAAAATGGCAAAAAATATAAATGATTTGAAAAACTTTGTGGAAGACCTGCGATCCGAAACTAACAAAAACGAATTTGGGTGCTGACAAAGTTGTAATTCTCTTGTATTCTCTAGAAGTTGAATTTAATATTGCTACCACCGCTCGACCTATGTGTGGATGCCGGCATTTCGCCGTATCACGGCTCCTCAGCACACCTATGACAAGAGAGAGATAGCAATTCTTACGTCGAATGGGTATATATTGAATATTAACGGATGATGTTGCTAATGAGAGACAAATTATTCATTTATGCTTACACTACAACGTGTGACGCTCTTTTACTATTTTTAAAACTACAAATTCGAACAATAATTATTGCTGTTCGAATTTGTAGTTTTAAAAATAGCAAAAGAGCGTCACACTTTGCAGTGAGAGAATAAATGAATAATTTGTCTCTCATTAGCAACATCATTCGTTAATATTCAATATATACGCATTCGACACAGAAATTGCTACCTGCCTCTGGTCATAGGTGTGCTGACGAGCCGTGATACGGCGAAATGCCGGCATTCACACATAGATCGGGCGGTGGTAGCAATATTAAATTCAATTTTAATATGTTTATCGGTTTTTCGTGGTCTTTAGAGGACGATAGACGCGTCTGCTATACTGCGAAAAAATGAAGCAATAATTATTGTTCGAATTTGTTGTTTTAAAAATAGAAAAAGAGCATCACACTTTGCAGTGAGAGAATAAATGAATAATTGGTCTCTCATCAGCAACATAAGCCGTTAATTCTCTAGAAGGCTCTGTTTGTTCGAATTTGAAATCCACCTGATTCCAAAAACGATATTTCTGGAAGGTGTTACAACTGATCTCTAATATTTGCTTGTTGGCTATAACTGGGAGATTAACACAAAAGAAAATATTATGCAAGATGAACAACAGCATTTCTACCAAAACCTGACAACCATATGAATTGATCCTCTCCGAGTTGTACGATTACGAAATCGAAATTAATTTTCCTAAATACTTGATAGCAGACTGTATGACTCAAAATTTTAGGAAGCATAAAGTGGAACGCATATGTGCATGTGTCTAGATGTTTTATCAAGCAAAATGAAGTTATCGAAACTAAGGAAAGATATAGGATGCAGATGATGAAAGAAGAGCTTAAGCAACTTGAGTCCAAATTTATTCTAGGTAAAAAATATGAAGTAATCTATGAACTCTGAATCTTGCCAATAAAAAGGTCATACTTAATGTAAATATGATCAAAGAAGCAACAGTTATGTAAAGACCATTAAAAAGAGAATTAACGATTGATATATGGAACAAGAATACACGTACGGAATAAAACTGCAGAAATTGTTTCAGGTAACGTGTTAGGACAGTGAACGTGTTCTACCATCGGAAAGACAAACAGGAATGAAATGAAGAAAAACAAAGCAAATGCATTTAAGATAGAAGAGTTCAAGTTAAAGTTAACGAAATAGCAGATTCAGCGAAGATTTCAAGTGAATGCAAAAATTCTACTGCTACAACTGACTTAGCACGTTTCGGGAAGAAGAAGTATAAACTTCTGGAAGGAAAAGTGGCATCGCGGGCGCAGACTAATTGCCACTCACGTTTCCATTGGGAAACGCAAAACTTTGTGGATTGCCTTCGAAGTTCTGGGATAGTGTTGTGATAGGATATCACTTCCTGTTTGCGCTACGGTTAAATTACATCCCATGGCAAACTGGTTCCATTGTCGAGCAGAGCACGATTGAGACGATAGGATTTACTTTAATTACACAGTGTATTGCACCGCTATTTGGAACGGCACGCCGTTCGTTAATACGCCCATATCCAATATCCTATGCGACTATGGAAGTCCTGTTATTACAGTATACATGCATACATTATATAAGCTAATCTCTGAATACATAAACGTATGGAGCTCATCAAATTAGAATAGTGCAGGTGTCTGATTGTTCCGTATAATAATAAAAGAGGCATATTAGAAATGAGATAACCCATTTGCAATTGCAGTTATTGCTTTGGTTTGCAAAAAAAAACAAATAATAAATGTATAAAAGTATATACCTTAGTTACACTAACACTAGAACATAATTAAAGTGGGAATCAATATACCAAAGAGATTTAAGGCACTACGGGCATTAAACGAGAACATCTCAGTCCTATGTTGCTCAAGATTATAACGAATAAAATATTGGATAAATGAAAACCGTTGGAAGGATACAGAAAAGGGGGCAGCTGAGGTAAATGTAATGTAAATGTTATGCTGAAGATGTACCCTAAATAGCCGACAATAAAGACATCTTCAGACATTATTATTATATAGAATAATTACAATTGCGAAAATATGGAACATCGCAAAAGATTGTGTAAGATCCATGTTGAAAACAGAAAGAATGATGATAGAGCGATTTCGTTTACTTACTTTGGATATATCTAGTGACAAAAATTTACTTGCGGCAGTATAATGACAAAAATTTACACGAATGTCTGACTACCAAAAGGAACAAAAATAGTGCAAAGAAAAGAAACAGCAAATAAATTTAAATTACAATCGCAAACAAACTGTTTATATTTAAAGTAGTGGCCACGACTTCATACTAACGAAGTGTTGACAATAACAACGTAACATTACCAATTAAATGGAGACTAGGTTTAAATGCAAACAAGCGCTTCCGCCAAAAGTGACGATTAATGAAACTGACTGCTATTTTAAAACAAACACGAACCTAGGCAAACAAACAAATATAGAGATCAGATCTCTCCGTACCTACCGTAACCAACACTTTACATCTCCATCACTCACCGAACTTTTTTCAGTGTCTGTAATCGTTTCTCGTAGCGGTCGATCTCGACTTTCCGCCGTTCGATTTTGCTGTCGAGACTGGCTTCGGTGGCGGAGACGTTCTCTATTAACTGTTTTGTGTCGGCAATTTCCTGCTTAATAGATTCGATAGCCTTCTTGATACCCATTTCCACGTCGGCGACTTCGTACTGTTTGGACGCACAGACATTTCTGGCACTCTACGATACGGAAATTCCTAAATCCTCTTAAGCGAGTCTTACTACGTAGCTATATATTTGCAGTTAAGTATGCGCAATCGACATTTTACGTTTTTGTCTCGACAGAATTTGAATTTGAGTTTTAAATAATCTGGAATTTAACGATATCACGTAATATTTTTATGAGTGCTTAACCCCCACCGTCCTAAAATTGGATTACAAAATACGAGTCACCCATAATTAACCTTCTTGTAAATATCTATAAATATAAACTGAATAGAAAATTGTGCGTTTAAGAATGCAATTTAACGTATCTGACAGAAACACTACGAACAGCAGCTCAATCACTTGTATTTTCAACGGCAGAATACTGTGCACCAGTATGGTATAAGAGTTCTCATACCAACAAAGTCGACGTACACCTCAACGACACTATGAGAAACATATCAGGAACCCTAAAGTCCACTCCAAAACCCTGGCTGCACGCATTAACGAACATAGCACCAGCAGACCTGAGGAGACAACAAGCTACTATCCGCGAATGGAACAAAATGAACGATTCTAAACTCCCCAAAACTTTGCCAATCCACATGATATTGGATAATTGTCCAGACTGCCGCCTTAAGTCCGGAAAACCCGTTTGGCAAGATAAGGTACTAACCCATCACGAACCTTTCCATATCAAAGAAGCATGGAAAGCCAAGTGGACATGCAATCACGATTTTAATCGCAATGCCCATGGGGATCCTACCATTCCTCTTTCAGGAATGCAAATGCCTAGAAAGGTATGGTGTGGCCTAAACAGCATCAGACCTGGTCATGCCAGATGCAATTCCACGCTATACAAGTGGGAATTCTCAGACACCCAGGAATGCGATTCTTGAGGGTCAGATCAAACTGTAGCCCATATACTCCACGAATGCCAAATAATAGGATTCGAAGGGAAATGGAACGAGATTCTGCATGCCTCTGTTACTACCGTGAAATGGCTCACCTCCCTGGATGTCGACTTATAGCCTCTAGCCTAGTATCTCAGAGTTGTTCCCATAATAAAATGTATTTCATTTTAATTGTTTGTGAATTGGTAGAAGTGTTTGTTATGCGTATATGTATGTATACCTATCTATATTTGTATTTGCAATGAATTTGTAGACCGCCATACGATAAATAAATAAACGTAGCTGGTATCATAAAAAAGTAAGAATAAAAGTTGTATACTGATATATTTTGATTTCGACAGTTCTGGACAGCCGAATCGCAATTTTGCAGGTATAGTTAGCCATATATGCTCAGTACACGCTGAAAATTTCAGCTCCCCATACTCTCTGGTTCGGTCTCTACGCGCTTATACAAAACGTATTGAACACTTATTGCAGTAGGACGAATTGGTGCTTCCATCTTATGAAGCTGTTACGTATTCTGGAGAATGGACATCTAATAAGAATGGAACCCGATAGACTTGCCCAGAAAATATCTGAATTAGGAAAGCAAAAAAGGAAGCAGCAAGGGAGGCCAAATAAAATAGCAGGTTCAGCGAAGATTTCAAGTGAATTCAAAAATCCTGCTGCTACAACTGACTTAGCGCGTTTCAGGGAGAAGCAGTATAAACTTATGGAAGGAAAAGTCGCATCGCGGGCGCAGACTAATTGCCACTCAAGTTTCCATTGAGAAACGCAAAACTTTGTGGATTGCCTTCGAAGTTCTGGGATAGTGTTGTGATAGGATATCACTTCCTAGGCCAAAGAAGAAATGGGTGGAATAAATTGAGGAGATTGGAAAAAAAAGGGAATAACACAAGATGAAATGAAAACTTTAGCAAAAAATAGGGGTGAGTGGAAGAAATGGGTACAGGAGGCCCAGAATCTCTAATCTACGCCTGTAAAGGCAAAAAGATGCGAGAAGAAGAAGAAGATATGAATGGAGTAAGTTATCCTTCATGATTCTCATGTTTCCCGTAGGCATAATAATAATGATATTTACTACATTGCCCCATAGGCAATATAGGCAAAATCAGAAAAAAAATTCAAATACACAAAATCCAGTTTCCTTGCCGAATGTACTAAAAGGGCCCCAGGTATAACGGTCGGAATCACATCCGCTATTCTTGATATTAAATTCGATACTCGAAAGTTAATTTGGAACAGCGACGTTTTCCATAAATTTAGCACTAAGTGTCTTCTTTCCGCGAATAATTCAAATTTGCGTAGTCCCAAAAGTAAGATGCAATCCACACCAAGATCGAGATAAAATCTATTCGTCTTAAACAGCTACATTAGCAACTTACCTTGAATTCTGTAGATTGTGTTTATGAGAGTTTCATAAATGGAATACCAGAGAACAGGGCAATACGATAATTTGCTAACAATCAGAGCATAATACAAGGCTTTATAATATGCAATGTTGTTCAAATCTTTGTTCGATTAATAAATCTATGATAATAATAAATCTATGGCTCTAGAAGCAGACACCGTGATATGAAAAACATGGTCAGAAAATATAAGTATCTATTCCTCTTCTTCTTTACGGAAGCAATAATAGCTGATAGATCTTGGGATATTGAGGTTCAACAGCGCTTCCACCTCTTTGGCGGTCGCCCCGGTGGGTTGTTTAGATGCCGGCTTTACGCTTATGCCGATTTTCACCAATCTGTCTTCCTTGACACATGCTAATTTCAGAATTCTCTTGCGCGAATCAATGCTAGTACATCATTTGCTTGACACTCGGATTTCTTTTCTTCTTGATCTCTTAAGGTGTTTCACCTTCAGTACCTTCATTTGTGCGCAGCATCGTTCTAGTTTCGACAGTATCAGCTTGTGTTTCCGTCCTACAGATTAACACGGGCCTAACAGAGGTTTTGTATGTTCTAACTTTACTAGCGATCGACATTCAATTATTTTTGCGGTAGTATTTTGCTCGTTTGTAGATTCTACTGAGGATGACAACTCAGTAGCCGAAACACGTATATAAAGTTTTTCACTTATTGAGGTGGTAAGGGTTTTTCTTCCTTAAATTTTATTATTTCAACCCACCCACATTCTATTATTTTATACTAGAAAAATTCAAGACGAACTTGCCCTCTTTCCTAAAGTTTTTATTCTTGGAATCCGCTGGATTTTGTCATAGAATATCAATTTCTCACAAAAAAATTGATAAACACAGATTTAAAAAAATATTCGGGTCAACTACTAACACAACTCTGGGAATACATGTATGATCAAAACGGCGAGGATTAAGTAATTTGAACTAATAAATATAAGCCAATATTTCAACGAGAAAAAAAAACCTAGGAATGGGAAGCTTATGAAAATCAAATTGTTATGTTGTAATCATTGCAATTACTATTTTTGCGAGTAAATTTTATTTTACTTTCAAAATCATGAAATGCTTCATTAACTAAATTCTCGCACGAAGGAAATATTTTTGTCACTTAATATTAAATATTACCCAGCACAAGAACATTAGGCGCTTTGTTGCGCGCGGAAGAAAATTCTGTCGGAGACAAATCGCCTTAAGTCCGCTCAAATTAGCTTTTATATTATTAAGACATGGGACAATAACGAACACGTCAAAGAAAATATAAGACTCACCCTTAAGTCTACTTCCTTGCCGAGTAAATCGAATAAGGTCGCTCCAGTGGATGTTATTTCGCTCGCTAATTGTCTAGATTGTTTCAGGTCGTGTAACTGTAATGCAATTGGATTTAGTGTCGCCTTGGATGCTAAAACTTTGCAACAAAGAAAGTAATGAACGCGCTCTACTGAAAATACGTGAGCCACCCCCTCGTGCACTCTGTAATGGAGATTGTTTAGACGCGACTTAGTAACGATACTGAAATGTACCTGGTACATGGGACATTTCCGAAAAATTGTCTACATTGTTGCAATTTCGCATATCTTACATTTAACGCATTTGAATTGACGAAATTGGTAAAATTTTATGAATTTCATAAGAGATTAAAAAACGCTTGAATATTGCTTAAGAAATAAACTCATAAACTCATTGCATCAATCAAAAAAAGATTTCTGCCAATATCCGGCACGTACGTTCAAAAATAGTATATAAATATATTTAAAAATATATAAATATACTCCTGGGAGCACACAACACGTCTGATTGCATAGTTCTAGACATCCTCACGTATGGGCAGCTGTTTCGGACTGCTTAGTTCTCATCAGTGCACGCCGGGCATAGTTCCAGACATCCTCACGTAGAGACAGCTGTTTCGGACTGCTTAGTCCGATGGGCACTGATGAAGACTAAACAGTCCGAAACAACTGTCTGTACGTGAGGATGTCGGGAACTATGTTGTGTGATCCCAGGAGTATATTTATATATTTTTTAATATATTTATATACTATTCATTGCATCAGATTTAACAACAGTACACAAATAAACGCAGTTAGATGAACAAACCTTATCGCTTAAATCGAATTCCTTCAAGTTTATGTCATCTTCGTCGTCCTGGTGTTGCTGTTCGGTCTCGTTCACTTTTAGAGCGTCATACAGGAGACTCGTTACTTTCAGCAGTTCCTTGACGGCATAACCATCCGCCTGATACAGCCTTTTAGTGTTCAGTTTTACGTTCGCTTTAACCGCCTGAAAGCATCAAGGATGTCAAAATTTAGCTCTTGAGACGGGATCGGTTTTCGGTTTTTCGATATGCTCGGCACTCCCCACGTCAATTACCTAAAGTGTATCAATATAGCAGGGGCATTAAGGAGAACACAGCTGCCACAAAGAAGCGGTAATGGGAAGGATATAGTCTTGAAATTTAATAGGTCAATGATCAAACCGAAGACACGTATACGTTGGAATATGGGTGTCATAAATGTTTATGATACATTTGAGATTGTGTACATTTCAAAAACGGCGATGCAGTATTATTAGTTACCTATATAAAAGGAAAAAAACTCTCTCCGTCCGAAAACATGGTATACATTAAAAAAAAACATTCAGCATAAAGGAAACTACACACAAATAGTTTTATTTATCTTCATTTAAAACTAAAAAAAAATAACTAATAAAAACTAACCAATAGGTAAAAACAATGACAAATTGGAAATTCCGCGTTTTATAAAAGAACAAAGAGGACACCCGTGTCGATAGAATAGACCTAATTATCTTTAAAATGCACCGATACCTTCACCAAATTTTATTTTACTGCGGCTAACCATCACAAAGATATGACAAAATAAACATAGTTTGAAAAAAGAGGTATTGCATGATTGTTTTCAACTTAATAAATGTGTGCCAATCAGGGTGCGCGAGTAGTTTGTAAGTTCTAGGAGCCAATCGGAGCGCGCATTTACAATTTAAACTAACGTGAATTTAAAAAATTATTTTTATGTGAGTGGCTTTCCCTTACCCAGTGCGGATTTTCGTCAGCCCAATATCGACAATTCGTCTATTTACATCTCCATCACCCCCATTAAAGATAAATGGGAGAAATCTACCCAGTATAGTTTGGCGATCAGACGAAATGGCGCTCCAGTCGAAGCCTGGCTAGGGTATAATTGTATTTACGTATTTCTTAATTCTTTGGGGTTGGTAACGTGTAGCGGCTTCTTTTAAATTTCCGATTGTGTATGTGCACAGAGAAGATAGTAAGGAGAGATGGGGCACTTAACGTTAAAATTGTGTGCCTATCCCTCTGGTGGTCTGCGAACCCAATTAAACAGACTACCCCGCCAAATCTCATGAATTTCAAACTTGACAGGATGCATAATGACATTCAAAATTCCATTCATTGTTCTATACAAGCTGTTTATCGCGTAATATCATTCAGAAAATGTGCCAAAACGTGTATGTATTCTGCCGTGCAAATTTTTAAGTAGTGTTCTATTTCCAACCATAATTCTGTTCAGAAGGTTGCACAAGTTGCGCAAAAAACACGCGTTTCGATTAACGTATTCCTTAAAATTATTTTTATAATTGGATCTATTTTTTTTTTTTTGCTTAATAGGCGGAATACAATAAACACACTCTTCGGATTACTCCTACCGCACAAAATGATTAAATAAACTTATTTTCCGAACACAATAACGCACCAACCAACACTAACAATAATTTTATTCACGTACTGACTTTTACAATAGCCCTATAGACTAAACACTCTGAAAGAAAACAATTCGCTCTAACATTAATCTAACCTACTCAACAGAAGTATAGCCATTAAAATATAATTACACTAAAAAGTACAGTCGGCTCCGGGTACCTGGCGATGAATCATTTTTAGTTCGAGGTGCATTGTTAATAAAGTAATAATTAGTTCGGGACACGTCAATTTTCACAGACGAAATACACAATAATAACAATAATAACGATAATGATTAAACAATAAGTAAAAACCAAAAGAACTACTAACAACTAAAGGAATTGTAATATAAATTTAAAATACTCCAGAGTTCTAGAATTTTACACTCAGAGCCCTCTATTGGTCGAGTAACCACTGGTTTACACCAAAGGTATACTAGTGCACCAAAGGTATATGGATTGTGTATGCGAAGCTGCTTTATAGATAATACATTTGTAATGTATGTAACATTGTAGAGATTTTGTGCGCTGGAGTTTTACACTTCTGTTGTGAACTCACTAATTCACTGATTTTACCAAGGGTGGTAGGTAGATTTGAATAATAACACTTTTAAGTTTATATGCTATTTAATAAAATACTATCTAACTGATTTGATTATATGTCTGCTAAGGCGGAACTCTTTTGTTGCTATGAGCACCATTGATTCGGAACTCTGATGTTGTTCGTGAGCACCGTCGTATCGGAACTGACTTTTAGTTTTCCTTTACATTACAAAGAAGGCTCTCTATTACTAACTAATTGCCCAAGTGCCAATCAGAGGTGTAAGACACGTCCATGCAAAAACTACACACAATATATAAAGTACATAAATTCAGAAATTTATCCAACATGAATACATAAAGTCATAGGTACATAAAATACTTGGAATACGGTGTAATAAACAAGTTTACCGAACGGAAGGGTCGTGTTCCAAGACGTGCAATTTTTACAACAGGGTTTATCCTAATCTGCATTGCTGGAAATTCCAAAAGTTATCGGAAGGCGTTCTATTAGATACCTTCGTCGGAAAGTGTTACTAAGCAGTTTACTATATTGTAAATGTTATGACAAACAAACAATACCTAGAACAACGTTTCATAAAATTAAACAACGTTTATGGTAGCAAAATAAAATACATTTCAAGCATTCGGATAACCCGAAAAAACATGTAGAATGACAAAGAACAGTTGTGTTGGTTGTGTTGGTTCTGTACTGTCTGACAGAATAGATATATACAAATGTTATCTGTGTTTTATGGTATTTAAAAACTTAGACAAACAAAACATTGGCGACGAGGATTTAAAAGAACCTACAGTGCAATAAAAGCGTTAGAGAGTAGGTGCGCATATGCCAAAATGTCAGTTGGGAAATTGAAAGCGTTCGATGATACAACAGAGGATATCAATACATCTATATCTGCTCCGCCTTAAACATTAAATAAAGGCCAATTCTATTAAAGAAGAGCAAAAAGTGTAAGTTTTGTTAGCACTTATATTGCGCATATTTGCAGTTCCGCAATTGACGTCTTCTCTCTAGAGTTGCAAAACTAGTTAATATTATTATTATGATTACTATTATTAAAGTGTACTTCCAGTTGCCAGCTTTATTTTAAGGAAAGACATATATGTGCTTTTAATTTGGAGTATAATATGCATTATAATCCATTCTCTAGAGACGAGAAGAGAATACCTTAAATTTTTGTATAAAAATTGTCACACTGGCCTTACGAAAAGGTTGTGCCTGTTATTCAGCAATCGACTGATTACTGTTTTTGTTCGTGTCTTTGTAACAGCAACACATGGTATCAAAAATAAATTAACCAGTAGAAAAGCAAATCCAAAAATAAAACTTGAATGAAAATCAACAAAGTCAAAGAAACAAACCTCGATATTCCATCTTTCTTCCTCCATTCATCAGCCTAACACCGATTCTATATACGTAAAATATAAAATATCGTATCTTACCATAAATTGCACAGCATTTCGTATTAACAATACTCGTTCATCTTCAGTCTCCATTTCCTTAGGAATATCAGCGTCAGGATCAAATCTTTTGGCCAACCATACTAGCAAATCGGCAACTAATGGAAAATTTGGTTTGCGGAAACTTTCCATCGATACCATTGTTGGATAACCCAAAGCTCTTAGCATTTCTGTAAAATCTATAAACGGAAATCATTATGTTTCTTAAGGAGAAAAAGGATTGCTACAGTTGAAGGACTGCAAGAATAGCTCTTAAGAGCAACAAGAGTCTCTTGTTTTGATCAGTTTAAGAAAACATCTGCACTAACAGTAGTGTTCCATATTAAACTTATCAATAATAATCGATTTATTGTAAGCGCAAAAGTCATGTTAAATATTAAAGATATTAAACAATGCACGGATTGCATAAATCTACTACTACTTTCAGTTAATAATTTCTTTTATTTCTTACAAAAGAAAAATCATTGTTCTACAAACACCCTTCCATAAGTAATTCCTAAGCTGCAACAAAACTTCAAAATGAATAACTAAAAGACCCTAAGGACACCGATATATGGGCTTTAACTGATAAATATAAAATTTTAAGAAGTATTAGGTGAATAGTCAAGTCTTCTAGGTGAATAGTTTTAATATTTGGAAGGACTCATTTGATTCAAAACGAATATTTTACTAATAATATGTATAAATACAAACTCTGTACATAGTAGATCAGCAAATCAACTTACTCCGAATATCTCTATAAGACATGTTTATACAACACGAACACTTGTATAAATTGAAATATTTTTGTCAACTTGTCAACTTACTTCAACCTACAAAAACAACATTGTTTACGGATGTCTGTATTCCGCGTTGCTGTAGCAACGCTTTTGAACTGATTCGTTTTTTTGCCCCCAAGTAGCAGGCAACTTATTACTCACTACTGCGTATATTAGCCTATATTATATTAAAAGCCACATATTTCTGTAGGTTGTTGGTATTGATTGGTTTTATTAGAGAGAAGTATTAATACGAGCGATACACAAACGTATTAAGAATCGTAATTTCATATATTGACATTTATAAGATACAAGGGCGTAAATTTTATCGCAGGCAATTATAAGTGAAAGCAAATTATTTCTTTTCTTACATTTATATCGAAATGATCGCAATCTAGATTGACGTGTCCCGAATTAATTATTATTTTGTTAAAAATGATTCATCGCCAGGTACCTAGATCTGACTGTACTTTTTAGTGTCATTATATTCCTAATTGCTATATTTTTGTCGAGTAGGGTAGATTAATGTTAGACCGAATTGTTGTTGTAGAAGTCAGTACGTGAATAAAATTATTGTTAAAGTTGGTTGGTGCGTTATTGTGTTTGAAAAATAAATAGATTTAACAATTTTGTGCGGCAGTAGTAATCCGAATAGTGTGTTTATTGTATTCCATCTGGTAAGCAAAAAGGTTAATTCCAATTCATGTATTTTGCGCTCACTTTCTGTGCTGTATTAACACGCATTTACTAGATTAAACATTTTATTCACTACATGGTGAACAAATATAACAACAACAACTAAGTACTATACTAACGAGACTTCAACCAACACTCTCCAGATCAGACTACGCAACCCGGAAACACACCTCAAACACATGCGCATTCAATACACAAAAGTACCTTAATATACCACACTTTCTGACAGAATTATAGTTGGACATAGAACATGTGCTACTTAAAAATCTGCACGCCAGAATGCATACACTTTTTGTGAATGACATTATGTGAAAAAAGCTTGTATAGAAGAATGAATAGAATTTTGGATGGCATTATGCTTCCTGTCAAGTTTTAAATATATGAAATTTGGCGCGATAGTCTGTTTAGTTGGGTTCGCAGATCACCAGAGGGATAGACACACAATTTAAAGGTTTAGTGCCATATCTTTTCTATATTATCTACGGCAGGTTCTTTATCTCGGCAAACACTTGTTAGCGTACTATTTTTTAATATTATTTATTGACTGCGAAGTCATAAAATAGGTTAAGGATATTTTAATTGTTTGTAGTATGAAAAACCTCTTGCGTGATAATTTTTACCATAAATATTTGTTTGACACGCATAATTGCGAATTGCAAACAAAGTTTTCCTAACAATATTTTCCAGTAATCAATATAATAACAGTTTAAAACTAATATAAAATTTCTCTCATTATTCTTCGCTATAAGTAAAATTATATTTTTTTTAAAAGACAGAACAGAAGAAATGCTTTTATATAACGCTAGAAATTCAATGCGGGATCTACTACAATCATCACGCGTTTCCTGTTGAATAACTGAGGCTGGCGGAAATTGCAATGTGGAAAAGATGCGCCCGATTGAGCAGGACACATAGCAACGCACGGATAGTTTGGCTGATTGTGAGGCTCGTTGCAAATAGTTGAAATAATTGTAGCGTACGTGAACTGATGATATAATCGACAAGCGAATTGTCGCAGTCTACCATTCAATTAACTATTCCATAAGTGTAGCGACACTTACTTGGACTGGAAAGCTCTTCGAAAATACATCCGGAACATTCCCTTCTTTATTGTTTCGTAATACCGTGACACCTTTAATCTAGTAATCCCATTTTAGCTTAAATGGAAACGTTCCGGTTCTAATTTCGATAATGATGTAAGTAGTTTTGGTTACGCGAACATTTGAACTGGACAAATCTGGGGATGAAAAAGAATGCTAGTTTCAGATCAAGCAAAAATGAATAGAATGGATTCTAAGAGCAAAAAACCAAGAATTATACAAAGCAATTTGCAAAATATGGAGGTGGTAACAGTGGACGTTCAGGGTTATTTTCCCTGGATTTTAAACTAATAAAAAAGATGTTAATGCCAAGGTATTTTGGAACTTGTTATTTTCCACTTATAATTGCTCAAATGGAAAATTTCTAGAATGGTGGAACAATTTGACAGTTCAAACGTCATAATTAATCAAATACCAACATTAAAATAACGAATTAAAAATGTTGACTATTCAGCACTGAGGCCCTGGTAATGTTAAATATTTCTAATCTACATTTTTGTAATGCACGGAAGTTGGTTTAGCTGAATGTTTCAAGTCTCCAAATTATTTAACAATAATTGAAGGTTGCACTATAAATTCAAATACAAACATTAATTAAAATTTGTTTATTATTGTGTGAGTTGGTACCAACAGGTGAAATTCCTGTCTCATTATTATAAATAATATAAAAAAATATTTGAACCGATTGCTTCCTCTTTAATAAATGTACTATGCAATAAATAAAACTTACATTAAGATATAACATATTTATTTGTATTTAACATTAAAAAGAGGCCGTATACTTTAATTTATACAATTTAAAAGCAAGGTAAAATCGTTTAGGCGTTTAAAATTTTGAACCAATTTTGACGTGAAGCGTGCGTACGTTTGTATGAGTTTACTACACCTTGGCAATGAGAGGAAACGAATTGTAGTATGCATATACCGTGATATTTATACGTATGCACGTACTTAAGATGGCCTTGACGTTATCTCAATTTTAGCGCCGCGAAACCATCAACTTTAGCTCAAAATCTTGACCTGGTTCTCGATCGATTTATCTAGTATTTGCATTATCCGCAAATAAGTTAACTACAACGCTAACTATCGATACGGCACGCGTTATGCATACCTGTTGTTCCTTATTCATCTGTCTTGATTATCGTTAGCTGGTTGAAGTGCCAATAAATAGCAAAGCGCACATACCTTTACCTTTAATTTGAAGTACAGCTATTAAAAATTTATTTATTACGCTCCGGTAACCTTCCGAGGTCGCGTAATTTTAAAAAACTAGTTGGTTTCATTACTCTAGATACGGCTAAAAGTTGACATATGGCAGTGCAAGCTTGAAATTGACTTATTTATACGTTAGAAACACCTTTATTGAATCAGTTATTGCCTATTTCAGAGATGCTTATTAATTTTATATTATCAGCTAATCTTTTTCTATATTAAACACTAATTTATTGCAAGTTAACCTTAATCGTCCCAACAATTATCCCTACCTTATGCTGACATATCTTAGATAGTTACAAGAAGGAACCTTTAAATGGTTTGATAAGGATCTACATGTTTAAGTATAACGTAATATGGCATACTTGTGTCTGTAGGGAGGGATGATATCCCCACTTCTTTGATCACCTCTCGTGGAAAACCTTTTGCCCATAATTGAGACCCTTGGAGCCGAGGTACAGGCCTACGCAGATAACATTGTCATCCTTTTAAGAGGGTCAGGCAAATCTGAAACCTCCACAGCCCTCCAACGGGTCACTGATGCAATTTGTAGCTGGTACAGCTGGGAGAACTTATGCATCAATCCGCACAAAACTACGATAGTACCGTTCACCAGCGATGGAACTGGAATTTGCAGAAAATATAAAATATCTAGACGTCAAATTTGACAAGACATTAAGCTGGAGTCTGCATCTGGAAAAGGTATCCCAAAAGGCAAAGGTTGTACTTATAGTCTTGTCGCAGGGTATGGTGGAAAATTTTGAGGGTTATACCCAAAACTGATTCACTGATTGTATGTGGCGGTAATAGGTACACCCAATCATCACTTATAAGGCTATTGCCCTACTAAGCCATTGCTTAGTGGCGGAAAGCGCAACAAACTATTGTCACAGCAAAACCCACATTCATACAAAGAATGGCAAATACGGCAAATACCCTGGCATTAGAAATACATCTGGATCTTTCGCCGCTGCATATTGTTTGGAGAAGCAGTCTAGGCTGTCTACATTTCACCTCTGGCACATAGCGAATCGATCACCGCGTACTCATGTATCCTACGCAAATAGGCCGCAATATACGATAATCTCTGACGGCATACTGAGGATTCTAACTGACATGATGTTCGCACGACATATGATCGATACATGCTTCACTACCTCCTTCTCCAACTGAGGGGAATGGAGATGTAACCAAACCAAACTGGCGCAAGCAGTCGCGTGCTGTCTTATGGATGGATCGAAAACCCAGCAGCGCATTGGCGCAGGAATGGAGAAGAAAAGTGTGACGTAAATTTTGTTTGGAAACCTGCACAGTCTCACCAACGGCAAAATGTGAAAAGAATATAGACATTTTTTTTGTTTTAAAAATAATTAAATTATTGAAATAGAAAATAAACACAACATAAAGAAAGATTCAAACAGAATGGCAGTAAATTAATAGGTTAATTCTTTTGTTTGGAAACCTAGACAGCGTAAAATATCATTCTTTTAATCATTTTACGCTGTTGGTGGCACTGCATAGGTTTCCAAACAAAACAAATTGACGTCATCACTTTTCTTCTCCATATTCTGCAGTAACCCAGGAGTTGAAAAACACCACAATTTCGGGCAACACGCACTACATTTTCAGGCTGAAATCTATGCCATTGAAATCTGCGCAGGAGAGATTTTGAACAAGAACCTCAAACACAAATCAATAAAAAATATTTCAGTAACAGTCAGGCTGTATTGAAAGCATTGGAGGCGCATAAATGCAACTCTAAACCCATCTGCAGCTACAAAACAATACAGCAGGAGAGGGGGGGGGGAGCTAACAACTTAACCCAAACCTGGGTCCCGGGCAACCTCTCATTCAAGGTAATGAGACAGCCGACACACTAACCAAGGAGGGTGCTTCCAGGCTCCAGAACCTGCGATGGCATACCAAGTTCGATAGCCAAACAACAAATTAGTTTCTGGTTAAAACAGAGAGTAATTGGAGCAATTTTGCTGGTTTGGTACATGCACAAAAGTGCAATTCACCTAATCGCGTCAGAATTATGAAATTACTTTAACATTCGGTTGGTATTATCGACGATTGTTTAATAGGACTATTTTCCTTTCCTCAGCGATCGAAGGGAGAAACATACCTATGTACATTTCTCCTGATTAAATTTGCAGAGCTTTTGAAAACGGTACCTCTTGGAATCAGAAGACGTATAAGATTTATGCACGACGGCGCTCCTCCACAATTTTCACTAAAACAGTTGGAAAACTCTTACCTTAAAAAGATTCAAAAGAACTGTGAAATCTTGGCTACAAACACATTGTTTTTACACTGTCTCTGAATTTTTTGCTTGTACTGGTGAACTGTAGCTGTAATTAATTAGTTATTTATTGTAGCTCCATTTTTATTGTGACGTATTTTATACTTTTGTATAAATTTTTAAACAACGTTTGTCCCGATCGTTCGATAGGACAGAGATCACATTCACTTCCAAGTTCACCTGATCACAATCCCTCGAATTTATTTTTGCGTGAGGATACTTAAAATCACTTGTTTATACAACCCCAATTGAAAATTCAGAAGATGTTCGAAATCACGATGGTCGTAATGTCATTCGCAAGCAACTGACATTTTCGAGAACATCGAACATGTGGTCTAATATGAACTAATTTAACATCAAATAATTTTTAAATGTTATAGACACCAGGAACACAGTATTCCTACTCGCAATACTCTGATATTGTCCATTCCAATACACAAAGTCGAATTTTATAACCAAAGTTTTTCAAATAATGTGGCTGTTGTACTACACTGTAAGAAATTTCGGGAATTTTACCTCTGAAATCTGTAATTATACCTCAAAAATCGTCGAATATTACCGGAAATTCCAGGTAAACGAACTGACACCAGGAACACAGTATTCCTACTCGCAATACTCTGATATTGTCCATTCCAATACATAAAGTCGAATTTTATAAACAAAGTTTTTCAAATAATGTGGCCGTCGTACTACATTGTAAGAAATTTCGGGAATTTTACCTCTGAAATCTGTAATTATACCTCAAAAATCGTCGAATATTACCGGAAATTCCAGGTAAACGAACTGACACCAGGAACACAGTATTCCTACTCGCAATACTCTGATATTGTCCATTCCAATACATAAAGTCGAATTTTATAAACAAAGTTTTTCAAATAATGTGGCTGTCGTACTACATTGTAAGAAATTTCGGGAATTTTACCTCTGAAATCTGTAATTATACCTCAAAGATCGTCGAATATTACCGGAAATTCCAGGTAAACGAACTGTTACCCTAAAAAATAAGTCTAAATACACTTCTGTCATAGAAATTTACCTTTTTAAAGTTAAAAATACCGGATTTTTTGGTTTATTTTACATTCTAACCGGTTTATTTACTTATTCTCGTATATTTTTCCAACTACGACATATTAATATTCCCTCATAAGGTATATTTCTCTCCTAAATGTAATTTTTACTTACATTTAGAGTTTTCCCATAGTAAGGATAAACTAAAATATTTGTTAGAAAAAACATAAATTATGAATTACTCCGATTATGATTTCTGCCATTCTTTAGATAGCATGGTTTCTAATGGTGTGAATGGTTAAGTACTCCAGGATTTTTTTCTTAATCCACATGTATGTATAAAAAATATACCTGGTAGTAGCTGAAATAACTCTGACCCAAAAACATATACATGCAACAGTGTATTTTACATACGTGTTTGTATTTACTGAACAAATAACTATTTATGTGCAAAGAAATTGTATTAAAAACGCATCCCTAACAATAATTATTGTTCGAATTCGTAGATTTAAAACAGCTAAATAGTGTCACACGTTGCAGTGGGAGAATAAATGAATAATTTGTCTCTCACTAGCATCAATGGTTAAATTCAATTTTAATATACATTATCGGTTATTTTGTGTGTTATTGTAAAAATTAATCAAGAATAAAGTATCAAAAAAAGAAGATTTCTGCCAATAGCCACGTTCAAAAGATGAAGTATATAAAAAATATATTTAAAAAAATATATAAATATACCTCTGAGATCCCACAACATTGATTGATTTATTAGTCATTCGACGTCGATAAGATCACACGCTAACACGGATCTCAGTTGACTGGTAACTTAGTTATCGCTTTTGAGATTACGCCATGAATCCGCGGCTGGGCGTTAGATGTCTCTGGGATTTTCCTTAAAGACATGTGCTAACGTTTGGTTAACGATGCGGAGTATTGAGCGAGCGACAGGCGTTCCTCCGACGTGCACTGATGAGAACTAAGTCAGTCCGAAACCACTGTCTGTACGTGAGGAATGCCTGGAACTATACAATCAGACGTGTAGTGTGATCTCAGAGGAATGTTTATATATTCTTTTAAATATATTTTCATCTTTTGAAGAATAAAGTATTTTATACGATGCATGTCTCTATTATACATTTATGCGATTAACCCTTTCAAGTTTTGGTTACAATTATGCTGTGTACTTTGTACACGGCGCGCCTGGTTATTTAATAAAAATAAACGCGCTCGCCAGAAGGTTAGTCCCTTAAAGCAAAATGTTAAAGTGCCCAATAGTATTTATTTTATTTGACACAGACGACTGAAATGTAGAGATCCCAAAGTGTAGCACTTGCTGCATGTAGTATATGTCTGAATTGTTGAAGCTATTGGTTCAGTTCAAAAAATTGAGAAATTAAGTGCTAGTTGTCATTGAAATATAGGTAGGATTACCCTCCAGTGTAAAATTAACTGGTAAAAATAACTTAGAAGGTAAGATTATTTCGGCAATATTCCATGAGAAAAGAAATTTCACAGTTGAAATCCGTATGAGGTGTAAAATCCACCGGGAAAACTACTTAATAAAATGGAATTTTAAAGTGGCAGGTAATTTTAAACTGATATGTGGTTATTTTCAGACATAAAGTAAATTTACACCAAAAATAGGAGGTAACAAATGTGCCTCCTATTTTCAGTGTAAAATTCCCGGAAAATTTCTTACAGTGTAGATAAATTCATAACTCCAAAGGAAAATAGGGCACGCTCTATTTCTGTGCTAAAAAGAAGGGTAAGAGAGTTATTTTTATCGGCATATCCTAATTATATTAGGGATACTTACATGTTTACGGATTTGTAAATTATTGTTTACTATCGTATGTATCTTTCCTTTTTTGTTTACCGCACGGTATTGTTATTATGTTACTTTTATTTCTCTTTGATTATAATATGACGCCTCACCCACAGCAATATTTCGGATTACTTTGAAACACCCATTTACGTAATATTTGTGTGATAATTGCATAAACAGGAGACATTTCGAACGTATTAAGTTACCGCAATAAAACCTTAAAAAGTAATAGTATTATTACTTAATACTACACCAGAGCAAACTTACGTAACTGCTTACTTCACTTTTCTCTTAATTACTCCAAAAAAACCACAAACTAATATATCAAATCCACCTGGAATTTTGACGGCATCTTTAGAAAATCCAATTTTTTTTTGCGGATACATATATACCGCAGGACGCTAGGTATAATATTTTCTGTATGTGTAATTATAGACGAAAATACCCAACACCGTATTTAGTGAAAGTCTTTTTGCGAAGTCAGTTTAAAAACGCAGAAAACCAAAGAAAAAAATGTTGCAGACATTTAGCTTGGAACACGTGGATTATTATATTTTGCAAACCAATGACTTCGGTTCAGAGAAGTTCTATCGTTTTTACTCGTTAAGAGTTAATTTCGTCGTAGTTCCAACGACTCCAATCTCAAGGACTTTCGGCGAATACTATGGCCTGGAAAAAAGGTACTCTTTCGTTATGTAACGTAGAAATTCCTTTTTGGTATTAATATACTCTGATGTAAGTTTTTATAGTGACAGTACTTGGAAACGAACCGATAAATCAATTTGTAACTACGAAGTATGTTATATTGCTTTGAAAGGTGCTGTAAAGCAAATTGTAATTATATCATTGTAAAACCCCAATAATGTTTGGATATAAAAAAATAATATCACAGCATTTTTACATTAGTTAAAACAACAGAAGTTTATGTAAAGAGTTTTGCGATAAGGGTAGGTATTTCTATCTAATTTATTAGTAGTATCATAAATTAAATGGATAAACTATGATTTCATTTATTTGATTGAAAAATGACAAAATTTTGGCTTACTACTATTTCCTACTAAAGCCCTTCAAAGTTCAATTAGGCTTTTACGAATCCTTGAAGGTACGAAACACATCGACGCCTTTCAGAAAAAACGTCCTAAACGCCATTTGCTTAATTTGCTAATTAAATGTATTTTTGCCAACATATAGAGCAGAATGTTTTTGTATTTGCTGTACTTAATTAAGATTTATTTCTGTATAAATTTTGACATAACTACTAAGGGATGATTCGTTACCAGTTTTGAATATTTAAGTAGAAACTAATGTTTCGTCGCTTAGGCCATTTCACGTAACTTACTTGGCAGTTATGCCATTTTTTATTTTGTCGCTTACGACATTCCTGTGCATGTCCTCTCTGCAACAATAAGACGCTTATGCGCAATTACGTCAATTCGTCCCTTACCATAGTGTTACCTAAAATGAGCCGTTTACACCATTAGTAGTAGCTGTTACAAAACTAAACATTTTGATAAAATATGAAAACTTTATTGATATAGATAAAAAAGGAACTAAATTGAGTACTAAACAACACACACACAAACGAAACATCTTCTTTCAAGGAAGTTCTGGTCATTAGTCATCGGAGCCAATTGGATAGTCTTTTGGATATCGCTTGATCTTGATGTGATCAGATTATGTTCTAAATCAGTTATAACTTTATCAGTCTTGTCACAATCTTCATTAGTTTTTTTTAAATCTTTGGTGTAACGTTAATATTTAACAGCGCTAAAATCTTTCTGCTTCTGGAATTCATTCTGCAAAAAAATAACTAGTTAAATGGCGTAAGCGCCAGAATAGATTTTATGCAAATTGGATGATTAATATCACATGAAAATACTTCTAATGTAAAATTTGACAGCGATAGTAATAATATTATTGAGTAAACTACGATTTTTTTAATGTGTAGAGTTATGATTAAGAAAATATTTTCCCTGTATTTTACATGCCACAATGACACTTACGCCAAACATTTACTACTTGTGCTGAATAGACGTAAGCGCTACACTACAGTACGAGCTATTTAAGAGAAAAATGTAGATTTTATCGATGATAAAATTGATTTATTATTTATATATTGCTATGAAGTTAATGATTCAAGTAAAATTACTTACGTTTTTGTGAATAAATCGGGAGTAACAGCGCGACGACACGCCCCCACAGGTTCTTATGAAGTGACTGGTAGTAGCCTTAACGAGTGTTCAACGGTAATATAGATTTTGGCGCTTAAGACATTTTTCTCAGATTTAAAGGAGAAAAAGTAAAATAATTTAATCATTGCGCAGTATATTATGGGTACAAATTGATTTAGAAAAATCTGGCGGTTACCCCATATCTCACAAATAGAACGCAATTTACACATTGGTGTGGGTCCCGTTCTCTTCTTGAAAGCGTTGCATATGGTGTTCCTCAACGGTCAATCCTCGCTCCAACACTATTTATAATATGTATAAATGATATATCATCAACTGTTGATGGAGTACATACATGCTTGTACGCGGATGATACGTCGCTCTTGGTGCAGGCGCCGAACGAGCAAGATCGCAGAAGGCCTTTCACGACGTAAAAAACTGGTTTGCCGCAAACAGATTAAAGGTCAATCATCACAAAACGCAG
>JARFOC010000729.1:0-14878 GCA_031763485.1 Osmoderma eremita | reverse complement strand
CTATCATATAAGATCTCATAAAAAGTTATTTACGAAAATTGTAGACAGTCTTAAATTTAACATTTTACAATTATTTTGATATATACAGCCTGTTGCATATCACCAGGGCGAACCAAACATACATTTTCTTAAATGGAACAGCTTGTATATTAGTCAGATTTAGATTAAGCTCATCCTCACACTTCCAATGTACAATTTCATTCAATTATACAGCGTGTTTCAGAAGTTATGGTCAATTTTATATGCAAATCACTGTGAGTTCGAGGTCTTGTATACTGCAAAAGGCAGTCTGAAATTTTTCTTTTACAAGCATAGATTTTTTATGTTGGCCCACTTTTATAACAAAGTGACATTTTTTTTCAAAATTGTCAAAACTGAATATAAGGCGAGTCAAAACTCAAATACATTAATGTCTCAATTATTTTAAATGGATCAACATGTATTTTATATCATAAAAAGAAAGAATAGTTTACGTACTTTAATTTTTATTGAACACCTAGTCATTAATATCTAAGATATTTTGAAGTCTTTAAAAAGTCCGATTTTTTGAAATTATTTTAATATAACAAGTTAGTCATGGAAAAATGACAGTTAATGTTTAATACCGCTACAAAATACAAACATTTACAACTTACACTAATAATCAACATTTAATTAATTAACCCAACTGTTTACAATCTAGTTCTATAATAAATGTTCAAAATATCCACCAATACAACATTTCAGCCGTTCTTCAAGCGATTGTCTTACATTTCTTAATTAATACTCGAGAATGCTTCTCTTATTCTGCTTTTCATATCACCTCGTGTAGTTGTCGATGTCTGCTGTACAAAGTTTTTTAATACATATGACAATATGAAGTCAATTTTAGTGAACTCTGGTGATCGAGCTAGTCACTCAATTGTTTCTCCTCTCCTTGTCCATCTTTCAAGGAAATTGTCGTGTATTAACCTAGTGTGAAGTAACGAAGCTCCATCGTGCAGATCCTTTGACGAAAGTTTAGGGGCACATTATCCAATAACAACGGTAAATGATTTTCTAAAGTCTAAATAAACCTGACCATTCACTCGTCCTTCCAAAAAATGTGGTCTAATTACATAATCTTCTAGTTAGACTAGCTTCTAGCTAATGACGACTTAAGACTGTCTTACTGCCATTTTTCCACGATTAACTTATTATATTAAAATAATTTCTAAAAATCTCACTTTTATAAAAAGACTTTAAAATATCTTAGAAATTAATGACTTTAGATATAGAGAGTGCTTAATAAAAATTAAAGTAATAAACTATTCTTTCTTTTTGTGATATACAATACAGGATGATCCATTTAAAATAATTGAGAAATGAATCTATTTGAGTTTTACTCGCCCTGTTTTCAGTTTTGACAATCTTGAAAAGATGTCAGGTTGCTATAACAGTGGACCAATATCAAAAATCTATGTTTGTAAAAGAAAAAATTCAGGCTGTGTTGTTTGCAGTATACAAGACCTTGACCCTACGCCATATAATTCAATGAAATTGTATATTGGGGGTGTGAGGCGTGCGCTTAACCTTAACCCGAAATAATATACAGGTGTTCCATTTAAGAAAACGTATATTTGGTTCACCCTGGTGATATGAAACAGCCTGTATAAATTAAAATAATAAAGACTGTCTACAATTTTCGTAAATAACTTTTTTTTGATATCTTATATCATAACGGATATATCGAGCTTTGCCAGACTAATGCGTCACCCTCGTACTCTTACCCTCGGCACCACCAACGCTATTGGTTAGTATCAAGTCTGTTGACTCCATAGAGGTAAGACCTCTTTACTATTGCAATAATGTAAATAGTAAAATATATATAGTTTGTAAATTAAAGAAGTTTAACTTAAAACTGGCAACATTGGACTACAAGATTTACTAATTTTTAATTAAATATTCTATCTTCTTTAATATAAGTATACTTACTGTATCATTTTGCCATCCATCTGCAGTCCATTCCCAAACATTTCCTGCCATGTTATGTAGACCAAATTTATTTGGTGGATAATGTGTAACTGGTGCCGTAGACTCGAAACCATCTTCAGCTGTGTTTCTCTTAGGAAACTCGCCTTGCCAAATATTAGCCCTAAAATGTCTCATTTAAAGTTTACGTAATATTAATATTAGTTACTTACCAGTGCACTCCTTTTGGATTTAATTTGTTACCCCAGGGATACAATTTTTGTTTCAACCCACCACGACATGCCATTTCCCATTCCGCTTCTGTTGGGAGACGTTTACCAGAATGAGCGCAGTATGCAGAGGCATCATTCCAAGAAACATGTATGACAGGGTGATCAAGCCTACCTGAAAGCTAGCTTTCATTCCAAGCATTTTTTCATAGTTAATGTTACCTGATAAATCTGAGCCAACTCCTTCAGGTGTTCTCCATGTAACGCCTTGCATTTTTATCCACCACGGTGCTTGCACTGCTCGATAATCTTTGTACTCCTGTCTCCTTCTTTCAGGAACCAATAATTCAAATATGAAGCTGTCACCGAACTTTTCAGCTTCAGTAATATAGTTTGTTTGTTCAACAAATGTATTGAAATCTTCATTTGATACTTCATATTTATCTAGGTAAAATGATTCTACCGACGTATTCCTTGCAGGCCCTTCATGGTCTGCCTCAAATACAGGATGATTAGTACCCATTAGAAAAGTGGCTTTTGGAATCAATACCATATTAGCTTTACTACTAACAGTCTTTGATTTTGCTGCTGTATTGATTTTATTATTGTCAAATACGAACTCGTTTGATTTCTTTAAATATTTGATACTACCGTCATTGTTAACACCATCTTTATTGCACTGAGCATTTCGATTTAATTGACAACCACAATCTGTGTTCACATGTAGAAAATTAAGTAAAAATAGGAGGGAAAACAAATGTAAGTACATTGTTACGAAGCAGTAGGTATTTGGGATTTTTAAAAATACAGATGTGTTTCTTCCATTTGTATCTTGTTCTTTTTACTAGGAGTGTTGTTTTCTATCTGCTAATCACTACTAATCAAATTTCTAACAGTATAAATTATAGAATAGCTTTTGACAAGAAACTTAAGAGTGAAAGTCATATTTGCTTGAAACGTCACGAAGAAAGAAGCAAGGTTATGTTTATGTCATATGTTTGGGGTTTAAATGGTTGCATAGTTGGGCAGCATGAATGAAAAATTTTGCTGAACATACCGAATGATTTATTTCAAGTGAAGTGTGGTGGTATGATAAAATTTTCTATAGTTCAGAGGATTTTTATGTTGAACAAGCATCAGGGAGTAATACAAGTTGCTGTCATTTGCTGTTGATTGATTTTGAACAAGAAAATGACATCACAGCAAACTTGTCATTTTTCTTTTCGTTATACTACATGGGTCCGTGGTGATTTCTAAGACAAATTTTTACGTAAATACTATTAAAACCCATCTTCAAGCTCAAATTAATTCGCGTTACCATTATCACCAATTTTGCAGTGAAAATAATTTAGAAAATTTCGAAATAAGCCATTTCTTAAAACCGTTATAATAGGTGTAGGTGGGTATAGGTTATGTTTTCCGCTGTATTTCAAACGTAAATAAAGCAAGTTTCATATCTTCTGGAAAAAATGGCGTCCGCTTAGTAAACATGTTGTATACAACGATAGCGTTCAGAGAAAAACACCCCACTCAACAGTTGGCTAAACGTTGTGTCTTTCGAACGCAGTCAGAGAACTAAAAAGCTATATTATATTTAGGAGGCCGTGGTATGAACACTGGCAACTTGCTTTTTCAAGATGTGACATATTAGAAAATAGTAATCTACATTACCGACATAGAATTTCGCCACATCCCGCCAATTTGTAGATAATTGATGAATGGTAGCAGATAGTACTGCACAAACGTGTACGATATACAGTCTTTCTGAAAATCTCCCGGAAACTTTTAGGGAGGGCAGATAATAACAAGATGAAGATCCTCTTTGTAAAGCACTTTTGCCTTAAGACAATGTCACTTTGGGTTTAAATGGTGTTAGTCTTATGTTTATTCCCACTTACGTTAAGTAATGAGAATCTATCTATACCTAATTGTGCAGAAAGGGTAAGTACCTACCTATATAATTTAAAGATTTAATTGTTAGGTTAATTAACTCAATTTCGATGTCTATATAAATAAAATTATATTCGTTTTTTATTTTGTTACAAAATAGATTACAAATTTATCTAACATATTTTATGTATTTTATATAATCACTGTTGTTCACTTCTAAATTTTGGTTGTTCTTTTATTTGGTCTCTAGTTGGTCCTGCGATTGCCGTTGCATGAGGACTGGAAACTGATATACCTTTGTCACCTGTAAGCGCAGTACCCCGAGGGGCTGCAGCTGCGACGCCACCAGGCCCTGCCAATGCTAATGCAGTGGGTTGGGAGCGAGATATACTAGGTTCATGTGACTTCTCAAGTGCAGAAATTTCTGTAATGAAAAAGTAATAAATTTTCAAAAAGAAAGATAAATATGCTGGCTAACCTTCTGACGTTGGTTTCTTCACGGGTTCTGGTTTTGCCGAGGTTGTTACTGATTCTTTGTTTTTTCTGGAGAGATCGTCCAAATTATCGCTATCATCATCGAAATTAGGAACTTGAATCGGGTTTAATTTAAGAGGGAAGTAAACGTTTTGCAAATTTCCTTTAGTGTCTGTTCTTATCTGAGACTGTTCTTCTAGATTTTGTTTCTCATATGGGGAAATCGGCAAGTTTCTGTATAGTATTTCAGGAGTGGGTTGATCTCGTTGATTTAAGGAAATGAAATTTTGGGCATAACCAATATCATTTTGTGGATTTTCATAGCCCTGTTCTTTAGCTCCGCTTATTTGACCTGTTACCGAATTTCTTATGAAAAAATTCCCAACTGGTACCTTTTGTTGCAGGCTGTCACTTGTTTGTGATTTACTGAAGCCTTCAGGTAGGAACGGGGGCCTATTTTGACGTAATGTATAATATTCCCTATCCAGTGGTTCGAACGTGTTCAGTGTAGGTTGATATGGTGAGTTGGCAAATTGTGGCAATGGATAATTAGAAAATAGGGGTTGTCCATTTAGAATAAAGAATCTATGACCAGGTTTGAGGGGAGGAGTTTTGCCTACTGCACGATCTGCCGATGCTAAAACATCTGCTTCTCCCGCAGAGGGTTGTTCAAATTCCGGTTTCTCGTCAAATGTTTCCAATTTTTCTGGTTTTTTGCCTGGAAAAAAGAAATATTTATATTGTGTTCTATAATTGCCTTAATTGCGGAAATAACGTGATAAGGTTGTAGTTTTATTAAATAAAAGACAGTTTATCAGCGATCTTAGAAAAAATTTCTAGAATGCGAAAAATCAATAGAAAATGTAAAGTTAAATTTAAAAAAGCAAAAAATATCTATATGTAATAGCTCTAGTTGTAATTATAGGGATGGGTGATACAATGTTTATCAAAACGTCGTCAATTATTTGGCACATTTGTCTATATTTTGTTCCGCGAACAGATGTAGTGATCACGTGATGATCATGCATCGTGCACGTGCAAAGCCGGTCTTACACTGGAAAACAGAAAAAATATTTATTTCCATCCAGCTATGACTACTTGTAACCTATTTCGGAAACATAATAATAACTTTATAATGCAAAGTAAACTTTCATTTTATGTTTTTGCTGTCTAATGCAATCTGCTCTTTATTTTAAGATGGAGTAAATAAATAATAATGTATAATGGCGTAGGTGGAAAATTAAAATATTGAAGTGTGCTCGGCTCAAAAGAATATAATTTTTCTTAGTAAAACGGTGTTTGATATGAAATCACAAGTTTTATTTTATTAGAAGATGTTTCAATTATGGATGTGTTTATCCTTATGAAAAAATGATTAATAAAAATTATGTAATTAGCCACCATTAAAATTCCAACACTACAAAAAAAAACACCAAAAAGCGTACTCAACATTCTGTGTATTGTACATTTATTATAAATACAAAGTTTATTGACACTGTTTTACCTTGCCCGTTATATTTTGTGTGCTAATAGAGTCTTAAAAAAGATAAATATGGAATGTAGATGAAAAAGACGAGATTAAAACTGAAATGAATAAATACAGGACGCCACAGAGGAATAAAGGGGTGATGTTTCATTATATATAAACATTGCGCGTCCTTAGTATGTAATATAGACGTGTATTATACATTTTGTTATACATTTTAATTCAAGGAATTTAATTTATTATTATCTTTCTGTCCTATTTTAGCAGTGCAATTTTTATATTTGTTTGACATTTAATCTTAGAATTTATGATGCTATTTTCAGCCTTATTTAAACAGTCTATAGCATTATTCGAAAAATCACTTCTTGAATTTGACTTCAATGGACTTTTCGGGAGTTCCTACCAACCAATAGAAAGCTTAGTTTTCGTATCATGTATTGATCACGCATTTTTTGTACTCTATCTGTTCGGTGTATAGTATTGTAATGCAATAATTTCTATTGCCAACACGGTGGAAGCGTTGGTTGATTAGATTTATTCTTATCCTAGCAAATTCAACCGCAATTCTTGAGCGCACACATTTCATTTCACTCGTAAATAAAAAGTAAACCCAATCACGAACCTCCTGGTATAATTCATATCATCAGTCCTGAACCGGAAAAGAAACTATTGTCAGTAATTTCAATACATTTAATTTTAAATCCCTCAAATAGAAAGAAAAAGCGTACAAATACAACGTAATTAAAAGATAATGAAATCATATTTCCTGTGACGTATTCGAATATTGAATAGCTTTAACTTTTAAAGTAATTGCTCTATATTTATACGATCCTAAAAACTATGAAATTTAGTTGCATATTACAAATATTGGTTTACAGCAATATATATGGATATTATAGTCTGTTTTTAAACTGGGAGGAGCGTTTTAAATTCTCCGCGCTGAAACCTGCATCTGCGATTGGTTGTTTCGCGGATACAACCAATCGCAGATGCGGGGTTCAGCGCGGAGAATTTAAAACGCTCCTCCTAGTTTAAAAACAGGCTATAATACACATCAGTATTGGGAATTCCACACACAACAAATTCATTTAATAAAATTCGAGAGCACGTGGCCCAATTTTGTCAACCAAATCCCGAATCATTCGGGAAATTTATTACATCAGTTCGTGTGTGGATTTCCCGATACTGCGTAGTAGTGATACGCAGGGAGCGAAGACTGGCACCTCCTTTCAACCGGAAGCCTTTCAAAATAATAACAAATAAAGCTAATATTTCAGACTAAAATGCAAGCCATGTATTCACGAATACTTTTTTATGGTGAAGTCACACTTCAGCGCTGCGGTTTTGTTATTTCGGTGGTAACGAAAATAACTACGAGCCGCCACTGGGTACACGCTGCATAGTAACAAATTGTTGATGTCTACATTAGCAAAATAAAATTAAGGAATCAGTAGGTGATTCATAACCAATTAATATTTAAAAATATTATTACCATTATTGCTTGATTAGTTTCCTGAAGATAAGCCTATGGTTGTAAATATAATATTTTAAATATGCTGAATCACATTCATGTCTATGCAAAAAACTACCAAAACATTATAGTGCTTGGGAATTTTGTGGGTTTTTCAGCTATATTATAATTTGTTTTTACCCAGAAATCAAAAGGGACAACAATTCTGTTTTTTTTTTACGAAATATCTATTAATTTAGTTACGGCTGTATAATTCGCTGTTGAAATTACTTTATTTTACATGAATGTATTATATCTTCAAATGTCTCAAATTATATACAGGGTGACGCATTGGCGTGGCAAAGCTCGATATATACGTTATCGTATAAAATATCAAAAAAAGTTATTTATGAAAATTGTAAGCAGTCTTAAACTCAACATTTTAAATTTAATTTCACATATACAGGGTGTATCATATTACCAGGGTGAACCAAACATACGTTTTTTAATGGAACACCAGAAGTTATGAACAATTTTATGTGCAAATCGCTGTGAGTTCAAGGTCTGCAAACGACACAGGCTGAATTTTTTTTTACAAGGATAGATTTTTGATATTGACCCAGTTTTATAACAAGGTAACATTTTTTCAAAATTGTCAAAACTGATAACATGACGAGTCAAAACTCAAATACATTTTTCAATTATTTTAAATGGATCACCCTGTATTTTATATCATAAACAGAAAAATTTATTCAGGTACTTTCATTTTTATTATTTTTTTACACCTAAAGTCAAAATTTCCAAGATATTTTGAAATCTTTTTAAAAAGTGGGATCATTGGAAATCATTTTAATATAACAAGTTAGCCATGGAAAAATGACATACAAAATACAAACATTTATAATTTATATTGATGATTAGGGTGGAGTGGGGCAATAACGATCAGCGGGTAATGGCGACCACCAAAAATTTTATAAAATGGAAATAAATACATAACCTAGTTTTGGTATCCTACATAACAAATTTATCTCGCCATATTTCGTAAAATGACAGTTCCCTGTCGAAGCCTCAGTGAATGTAATTTTATCAGCTAGTGAAATAAGAGGTAAGTACAAAAATAATAAGTATCGGAATTTGCCGAACTTTGATGAAGAATGTGCTTACAGTCAGATATAAGGGGTACACATCAGAATCCCCGAATGTTTAACCTTAAAAAATCTAACCTAGATTTTAAAATATTTAGGGTAATCACGACCAAATTCGTCGAGAAATGGCAAATGGAAATTTTCCTCAAATGCCTTGGACCGCCACAACAAATTACCGAAGAAAATGGTAATGATCACCCTAATGACAACGATGGCTTGAAGCCTGTGACTATTCCTGCACCCTCACATTTCTCCAGGGCCTGCTCTGCAAAGGCGAGCAATAGAGATTTGGATAATCTGGAAACAAGCACTTCACAAATTTATAAGATGGAAGTGCCAATTGAAGAGATCTCTTCTGTTCCTACGGCCTCAACGTGTTCTAAACAGAAGCAGTCTCACAAACAGCATTCAGAAATCCACACAAAAACCCCTAAAATATATGTTTTAATCGAGAAAGAAAGAATAAAAGCCACCAAATTGGCAAAGTCACAATTGAGGAATAAGGCGTCCTCAACTACAAAAGTCCTAGTCCAAAAAAGCAAAACTATCAAAATGGAAAGTAAACCAGGAAGATTCCGGCTCGGACATTTCGTCATCTGAAAATGACAACATAAACACTCACTGCGATGACGATAGTGATGACGACTTAAGTGACAATAATTCTAAAAAAAGCCTATGCATTCTTTGTCAAGAATATGGAAAAGATGGTTCTGATGCACCGTGTGGGGACGTTGGGCACATCAGGAATGTTCAGGATTCGAGACAGCTGAAAATTATATTTGTGACTTTTGTTATAAAAAGGGAAAACTAAAAAGTCGTCGCCTAAACCTATAAATATAAATGAAGTCCTTACAATATATTTTATAATGCTTTTTTCTATGAAAAATTGCTCCAGTAGTTGGGCAATCGCAAACAAATGCTTGATCCCCAATGTTTTTGTTTTAAATAAAAACAAAAAAGTATTTGGCTTTCTACTTAAGGCATAACCAATCACGTAGTCTATCCTTTTATGAATGTACATACATATTTGGAAATTTTGTTTTATAATTTTTTTACAACCAATGGCCCTTACGTGGTCGCCATTCCCACACTCTACCATAACATTTAATTAATTAACCCAACTGTTTACAATAAATTTTATAATAAATGTTCAAAATATTCACCCGAACTATCAACACAACATTGCAGCCGTTCTTCAAGCGATCGGCTTACATTTCTTAACATTTTTAAATTGATACTCGAGAATGCTCGTCTTATGTTTTTCATAATTTGGTTTTCATATGAACTTGTGTAGTTGGCGGTGTTTGATATACAAGGTTTTTTTTACATATGACCACATGAAGAAGTCAATTTTAATGAACTCCAGTGATCGAGCTAGTCACTCAATTAGTTTCCCTCTGCTTAGCCAGCTTCTGGTTTCTTGTACCGAGAATCACCAGTTCCTGAATAATTATGAATCGCGGAACGCGGTTAGTAATAATGGGGTGCAATCGCACTTACCTTAATAAGAAACTGATAGTGGAAAGCGTTTCGTGAATAGTCATATTTTTCAGGAAACCTTTAAATACCGACTTTTACCGATATCACCGTTATTTTGCGGTGATATAATAGATATCCAATGTGCAAGAAGGACACTTTTCATTTACCCGGTGACAACCTTACAGTGTTTTCGCGTTAATACTTAAAGGCCACTAAGATAACTTTTGGTAAAGTAGCATAAGTAACTTTTTCGTTTAATTGTCTTATTTCGTAATTGCCTTATTTTCTTAAATGTTATTAGTGGATGTTCTACATGATTTTTCAATAGGCTGGATTAGTTACAGTGCGTAACTTTAATAATCACACTGTTCGGATTACTCCTCCCGCACAACGTATTAATTCGGGACGAGGCGTGTTTCGGGAATACGTGGATTCCCATTATCAAGTCGAATAACCGGAGGAGTAATCCGAACAGTGTGCTGCCCCACAGTCCTTGCAATGTTTACTGAATAACTTTAATATTCGGTTTCTGTAAGGTATCATGTTATTGCTATATTTATTTTAAAAACTATTTCTTTCTCTTAAAGCAGGGGTTCCCAAAGTTTTTCTTAGGCGGGCCAATTTAGTATTACCGAATTTTTTGGCGGGCCAAAAAAAAGGGAATAACATCAACACAATAACCACGATTTTTTAAATATAAACTAAACAATATTTTATTAATACAAACGCTTATGATTATAGTTCTGTAAGAATTTTTTAAAAATATTAAAATATTTTATTGTATCTTATTTGTAATATTTATTATTTATTTTACTATTTCCTTATTTGTTTCTTAATAAAAATATAATATATCGTATCGATATCGCGGGCCGAATTCACAGGCTGTGCCGCGGTATTGCATAATAAATAATTGTAAGGTTGTTTTCCTCAAAATAAAGAAACGAACTAAAAAAAACGCGTAAATCCCGGATAAAGGCGGTTTATGATGAAGACCACTGTTTTAGACAGTTTTATACTGTCTAGTGGGATATTTCAGTCAACATTGGCAGTGCATTACTTGTATTAAGATATTGAGAGTTAATTTATACAATTTATATAATTTTAAAGAAAGATGCCACGCAAAGGAACAAAACACAACAGTAGAACTGAGAAAATTAGCACTACATTATTATAAAGAGGGATAAAATTATAAAGAAATTGCTGAAATATTAAATATAAGCAAAAGTACAATAGGAGATATAATACGACGTTAAAAAAAAAGTTAACAGTAACAGAAGTGCGTTTGATAGTAAGAAAAATCAAAAAGGATCCCCACAAAAGTGGTCCTAAAGTTGCAACCGAGGCTTTAGTAGAATGAGGAAAAAAGTTCACGCACAAACAATTCGTCTAACCCTTAAAAAGAAAGGCTATAATGGTCGTGTATCAAGGAAAAAGCCATTTATTGCAACAGAATATTCGTTGGTGGAATGATGTTATACTTGCAGATGAAAGCAAGTTTAATATTTTTGGATCCGACGGACGACGAATGCTATGGAGGAAAAAATGGGGAGCTGAATTACAAGAATTTAAAACTACAAACACGGCGGCGGCGGCCATGTAACGGTTTGGGGTGCATATCGGCTGCTGGGGTTGGAGATCTAGTCTCCAGAAGGTAACCTTAATAAAGAGAAGGATTTACATACCTTAAGGCAATATTTAAGACAAAGCGCAGAAAAATTAGGGGTATTACCCACGTTTAAATGTTGTGAAGATAATGATCCGTAACATAAAGTATAAGTTGTTCGTGAATGGCTATTGTATAATTGTCCGCCGGTTGTAGAAGCTCCACTCCAGTTGCCGGATTTAAATCCAACAGTAAATTTAGGGGAACAATTGGATCGCCAAATAGGTTGTGCAAGTAGTAGTTCAATTAGAGAACTCAGAGAGAGATTACTAGAAAAATTGAACGAAATTAGTTCAGATTATACTAAAAAAATTATATCTAATATGCCAAGTCGTTCAGAACAAGTGATAAAAACAAAATGGTTACTCAACTAAATACTAGTTTTGTCATAATTTTTGTTTAGTGTAGTATAAAATAGATACATACATGTACATGTTGTAGAAATCAAATATTAAAGTAACGCCAATATTGGAGATTTCCGCGTTTTTTTTTTTAAATTTGTTCCTTTATTTGCTGCAAATAAACATTATATTCATTTATTATGTAGTATTATTATTATCATTTAAAAGAGAAAAATAGAATTTTAATAAAATAAAGTAATTAAATTATATATTACAGAAACCGAATAAAGATACTCACTGTAAGTAAATTGGTACAATGCAAGCAAACATATAATTCTAATTGTATCATTTTTATATTCTTAAGTAACGTTTAATGTTACATAATATTAATCAAAAATAACAGGAGCAAGAACTTCTTGGTAATAGACAAATGAGAATTTTTCACTAGTTCGTAAAACTTATTTATTTATGGAGATGTATGTATGTACATTTCGCGGTACTGATGATGCGTGCATGTGCACGCGAAATATACATCTATCATAAATAAATAAGTTTTAAGAACTAGTGAAAGATTCTCATTTATCTATTACATAGTATTGTCATAATTGCGATTATGTAACCCATAGATTTACGACCTAGGTTATACCGCAACCAGGGCACTTAAATATTAATATAAATAGGTCATTGTCAAAGAACACATCGTATGAATACGTAACCGTTAATTTCACTGTTAAAGCAAGCGCTGTCTTGCTACAAAAGGAGCCTATAGTTAAGTAATTAAGTATTGCCTCGTAATTTCATTGTAGTTGTAATTTAGGGCAGTAAAAGAGAGTTAAGCAATTAACACGTAGGACTAAATGGATATCGCACATACTATATTCAGCATACAAACTGATTCTACCATTTCTGTTCTCATTTTTAGATCTATATATATATATATACAAAGATTACTGAATTATGAACGTTAGTGTTATCTGTATTCCACATAAGATTAATTTTTTCCCTTGCTGTGTGAAAGAAAAGAAAAATGAAATAATACTAATGAAAAATGTTCTTCAGATAGAAATAGTGTGGATTATTTATTTACCATTGCTCGCACCGGTAGTGATTTAGTTATTATTAAAATTTAATCATAATAAAAGTTTAAACTAACATTTTAACTAATAACTAACTACATAATTCGTAGTCATCTTTGATCAGTACCTGGATTAAATCATTTCAGTTTGAACAAGCGCACTGCAATTTATTCATCATTTTCGAATTACGAAGTAAATGGTCAACAAATAAAAATACATCACTCACTTTTTATACGACAAGTGTATGAATCTGAGCATAAATCATAAATTTGAGATATAGGAAATCAAAATACAGATGATTTGGATATGCTAAAGTTTGATATTCCAAGGAAGATATTTGAAAGGAGAATTTTTTTTGCAACGTTATATAAAACAATATTCCCAAGATGGTTTTATTTGTTTTAAAATATTTTTGCTCAAATAGAGCACCTTCTAGATTTGCTAACAGATATGTAAATCTATGTGAGAGTAGCCCTTCAGATGTATATACGTATAACCACGTATACCAGATTGAGTAGGTTAGCATGGGTATCTTTTTTATTACTAAACATAATTTTTTTTTAATTTACCAAAGTTCCCCAGCTTCTAGTACTGCATCAGATCCCATTGGGAAAGGTTTAAAATTACGAACAGTCCCGAAATTATCTAAAGAAAATTGCTATTTTCTCTAATTGAAAATATCTTCGGAATTATAAAAGTTATGAAGAAATATTTCGTATGAAAGTTAATCAATTTAATTAGGCACACTTATAACTGATGCCAAAATAAAATGCAAGATGGCGGTTTCCAAGATATTGGTAGCAACTTTCTCATTTTAAAAGGAAACCATATTGGATTTTGGACGGAAATTGTAGAAAACAATCTTGAATTTTATTTTGACATCAGTTGTATGTGTCCCTGATTAAACCAATTAAGTTTCATATGAAACATTTTTTTCACATCTTCTGTAACTCCCAAGATATTTTACTTCTAAGAAAATAGAGATTTTCAGTTTTTTCTGATAATTTGTAAACTGTTCCAGATTTGAAAAATTTCTCAAAAGAATCAGCACTACAAACTACATAACTCGTAATTTAAACAAATCTCTATTGTTAATAATAAAAAAAGATACTTATGGTAACCTACGCAATTTGGGATAACCCGCATACGGCATTTGTTTTTATAGAAATAATTGTGTGCTTATTATCTACGTAAATAAAAATGTAAATGTTCGTTTGTTAAAAATCTAGGATCTCCGAAAGTTCAAGTAAAAACATGTTTTTTTTCTTTTTAATTTAACCTGACTGGACCACAGCAACGCGTGGCCGGGGACAGCTAGTAGAATTATAAATCCAGTTATTGTATTGTATTAACTTGATTTAAGGGGAATACTGCAGAAATAAGAATTAAGAAAACTACTTCCCGATAAAGGCACAATTTGTATGTGATCTCCAATTAAAGACAAGAAAATTTTTAACAGTGACGTGACTACACAATTTTTAATAGCTAAAACTTAAAATATCTAAACATTTCAAGAAAATATGTGTAGAACTTGTACAGGCTCAGGGTATAATTTTTCATCAGTTTAGTTTTTTATGTTTCCTACATATGAAACATATTTATTAATTATTTTATTGAATTCCTAATGGCAACAGATAGCACTGGTCAACAAAATTTCAGATTTATTTTGTCCCACGAGGTAAAGTGGGTGAACTTGATAGTACTTTTTACACTTA
>JARFOC010000728.1:130994-152165 GCA_031763485.1 Osmoderma eremita | reverse complement strand
TTGAATTTTAAATGAATATATTATAAGTATACAATAAATAATAAAAGTTAATTCTCTTACATTCTTTATTACAGTAATACATACATATAAATTTGTATGCATCTATCACTTTTATTTTTCGAAACTGGATCCGGGTTTATCCGGATTTTGGTCTGGTTTACTACAAAATGAATGAAGTGAAGTCTGTATGAACGATTCATATTGAAATAACGCTCAACTAAAGCAAAAGATTCCTCAGTTTCACATCGTCTGATAATGTCCATTTTTGTTTCAATATCAATTTTTCTACGTTTTATAACACTTGCCTTACTAACCCTATGTTTACGTTTCTACATTTTTCATAATTGATAAAAGGCTCTACATCATTAATACCGTTTGTTACCGTTTACTGCACGTAGAGAAACTAACATCTAAATACATCAGGTATACGCGCGCAGACGTACGTGCATGTTTCAGTTAAAACGGGGAACTACCAAATACGTGTTCGTAAGAACAAGAGAATATGTTCGTTAGTTAAATAAGCGGTATCAATTTTGGCTGTTCGTTACTTCGAATGTTCGTTAGTTACGACGTTCGCAAGTTGAGGTTCGCCTGTATTTACAAGTGTTCCATAATCAAATTTAACTTCAGTATATAGATAGTATCTTTAATCTTAATTTAATAAAAATGGGAAATGTTCACTCAACAATTGGTTATTAAAAAATTCTTATAATAAACAACAATGGTAAAAGTACTGTTTCTGAGAAGTATTAAAATCATATAAATAAATATTATAAATAAATTCACTAGCGCCACGTAACGATCGCGCACAAACTATCCGAAAAATGCGGAAATAAATAAATTTATTATTTGTATTTATTTATTTTTACATTGTACATTTTTAAACATAATAATAGAAATACTATATATGTATGTATATAATATATGTATATATGTATGTATATAGTATATACTACGTACATAGAAATACTGTATATGTATAAATATTATTTATAAATATTACATAATTCAACTTGCTGTGGATAGCATATCAATTTAATGCGACAATTAGACAACTTTTGAATCGAACAAATAAAATACAAACATTATTTGGTCTTTTATAAACAAAGCCAGTGGCCACCAGACTGTTTCAATTGTCTGTCCATGTTTGTACCTCCATCATAAATCACAACTTGCAAAATACCAAATACTATTACTAAGAAAAACGTAAAATAAACACTAAACTAAAATAATGGCAATCAACATATATAAAAAAATAATGATTTTATTAGACCAAAACTGTTCATAATAAGAATAAAATATAAACAACCGTAAGACATAAACAGACGCGATCTCCTAAAATGGCGGTTTGGAGTCTGCGCACAAATTCTGCGACTGACTGTTGTTCTTTCTGTTTAGTCTGTACCATTTCACACAATTACTTTCAGCGGAAATTCAAGAAATTCCCGATATAAATAACACACCCAGCGCCCTCGCAGCGATCGCGCTCAGAATTATTCCAAAAATTCCTGGAATTTCCAAGTATGATGCGTCTTATTTACGTATTATACTTATCTATGCTTATATAACAGTGTCGCCAACAGCGTAAAACGATAAAAATGATCGTTCGTTTGATCATTGTTGGCGGTACTGCATAGGTTTCCAAATAAGTCAAATCGACGTCATCACTTCTCTTCTCTATTGCACACTAGCGCCAACGAGCAGTGGCGGAGATTCGATACAACCTTCAGTATAACTACGAGTCTCAAGGAGATCTGTTGTGTATACATATCCACTGCCATAAATAGTATTTTATAGTTCTATGTTTATTTCAAAAATGTTGCTTACGTCGCGAAAACGACCAATGTTGGACGAAGTTACACAATGACGTTAAAATTCAACGTGTAATCTGCAATATCTCTTTAATATGTTGGTCCAAAAGGAATTATCAACGTCACGTAAATAGCAAATTAATGCTTACTGTGGAAAAATATCTAATGTTGCAGATATTTATAACAGATGTTATTCAGTTTGTGATTTCACGGAATACCCTTAATACGGTAAGTGTTTGAATACATATTATAATGTATTTCTGACCATTTAGTTTATGTGTAAACTTTTATGCACCCGCCACTGGCTGTTGGCGCAAGTTGAGCAACTCTAGTCATTTATTGATTTCTCATGGTCCGGGGCGTAAATATGTGTATTTTGGTGTGTCCAAAGTTCTCAATGTCCCTGCCGTAAAGGGTAAGGCATAATTTATTGTTTCGCAACGACGAATGGTGACTCGAGAGGGTAGTGGACTCGTCAGAAAAATTCTCACTATCCACTGACAAGTTTCGAACCCTCGACCCCTGATGCTGCCACTATCAAAAGTAGGCCCTCATACTAATGGGCCACCGAGTCGTCTTAAATTAGACGTCTTTTCTCTCACACTTCAAAGGGAACATTTCAATTACAATATGAAAGTGGATGCTTGAATCCATGATCTGTAATAGTGCATATTACCAAATACCATAAATATATACAGTCAATGGTCAGTACCTATAATAGTAACCCACATTAGGTGTCGCTAATAGGAGTATTTTAGAAATTTAAAAGTGAATTCTTGCCAGCAAGACTAGTGTCAGAACAGAATACGCATTACTATGTTGTGCGGATGATGCCGAATGTATGGCTTGCTTCGCCTTTTTCTAATACATCTACAGATTAGATAGATCGAAGAAATACTCTCCTATCCAAACAGGCTCCTACCTCGTTGAGGCGTAGCACAAAGGCGTGCACTCAATGGACTGCCTTGACAACTTTTAGGTATCAGAGTTGAACAGTTTTTAATTGTAGTGTATGTATTGAAAATTCAAATTTAGCGCCGTTATTTCCAGCTGATATTCCGCACGGGTGGTTCCCGTCAGAATAGGAAAGAGGGTGGAGATGAGCGGGAATAGTAGATAGTGGGTAGTCAGTCCTTGGGGGTTAGTGGAGGAAGGAGCTGTCTTTATATGTATATATGTGTGTTTTAAATAGGGCTTTAAATAAAGTATCGGGATTATTGGGGTCATTCACTAATATATCTTTGGTGTAAACCAATAGAGGGCTCTGAGTGTAAAATTCTAGAACTCTGCATAGAATGTTTTAAATTTATATTGTAATTCCTTTAGTTGTTAATAGTTCTTTTGGTTTTTGCTTGTTTAATTATTTTCGTTATTTTTATTGTGTATTTCCTCTGGTAAGCAGAAAGGTTAATTCCAATTGTAAATATAAGCTTTAGGAATACGTTAATCGAAACTGTCAATGCGTTGTCTGCGCTCACTTTCCGAACGGAATTACAGTTGGAAATAGAACATGTTCTACTTAAAAATCTGCCAAAGATTTCAAATATACCAGAGGTAACGGCAACTATCGAAAGCAAAATTCGCTACACCATAATGGAGTAGAATACATCTTCCATCAGTTGGTTCGTATTTTCATTCCATTTTTTATCATATCGGAAATCCATCTATGACGTCATTTACGATGGCCGATAGATTTCAGCGATTTTTTCCGATGATTAAAAAGACTCGTCTGATTATACATCGTTTTTTTTAAACTGTAGTAGTGAATTTACTTCAATCGTGTGTTAGACTTGATATTTTTGAGGCCGCTGTTTCAGCTGTCTAACAGTTTCCAAAACACGTTGTAAATCATCTTGTACATAACCTCATTTATATATGCGTGCACAAATTCGCCAACAAGCTACATTCAAATCATATTCGAAGTGGATACAAGGCATTTCCTATTGTAATAGAGGATAAATAATATAGTTTCTTATACTGCAACCAGATACACACCAAATGCTACACTGCAACCAAATGCATACCATCCATTCACGCATGCGCTGCAATAAATACCTAAAAATGCATTCGCATATTAGCATTCACGACATAAACATAAAAGCACATCAGTTCATTATTAAAGTAAAGTAACAAATCCTATGGCTATCTCTCTCCATTGCATCACTGCCTTTTTTAAAGCATAAACTAGTTTGTGGGCTATTGTCTTCCAATTTCATGGATGCTATGGTACTCGTTTTGTATACCACAAAAAAAAAGAAAAAAGGCGTACGTAAATCACAGCTTTTATTTCAGTAACACCGAAAATGTGAATGACGTTTCATTATAAAAATGAACCTATGGTATATCAATATAATTTAAATATTATCGTAGTACAAAATTAACAGTCTTTATGAATTACCTATACAGAAACAACAAATACTTGAAAATCACACCCACACACGACAGACACGTACTAAACTTCAGGCACATTTTCTACAATTCATCATGTTCCTCATTTTCTGCCTCGACCTCTTGATCAGCTTCTTCCTCCGGTATACCATCTTCAGGTATATCTTCTTCCTCCTCTACTTGTTCGTCCAAAGAAACACCCAACGTCTTCCTCATCATCATCTCTATACTTTGGGCAAAATCTTGCGTTTCTTTCAGCATGTACCCTGATCTCAAAGTAGCAGTCCTAAATAACATCAACGCCATATCTCTTGCGGCCGGATCGGACGAATCATCATTGACCCTTTTCAATAATTCTCGCATTAGCGGATGCCTGGGGTTAATTTCTAGTGTTTTCTTTTGATTTAAGTGATAAGTTCTTTGCGCATCCTCCGCTTTTTGATGCGCATTCGAGACGGCTAATCTCTCCATATTTCCAGTCCACCCGAACATACTGGCAACTAACGCACATGGCGAATCGCTGAGTCGTTCCGAAACCGTTGCTTTCGCAATGTGTTCTTTAAGAGCATCGTCAGACAACCATTTAATTAAAGGTTCAAATTGTGTTTGGTACTGTTCTAATTGTTTCTTTCCTCCCTCTGCTTCCGTAAGACTGAAACCTTCTTTAGCAACGTTCTGGAATTTCTTTCCGTCAAATTCTGGAATTGCTGATATCGTATACTCATCGACAGCCTCAACTAAATAGATAACTTCGTAGTCTTTGCGTAATAATCTTTCGACAAACGGTGATTTTGAAACTTCTTCTTTTGAGGCTCCTGCCATGTAGAAAATGCGTTCTTGTTTGGGTTTCATACGTTTAACATAATCACTCAATGACGTTAAATTGTCACTATGCGAAGAGTAAAACATTAACAACTTTGCTAAGCGTGTACGATTGCTAGGATCTTCGATTGTACCTAACTTAATATTAGTTGAATATTCTTTCCAGAACTTTTCATATTGATCTTCTGGAATCTTTTTTAACATATCTAACACCTTCCTTATCAGCTTCTTTTTAATTACTTTAATTAATTTATGTTGTTGAAGTGTCTCACGTGAAACATTTAAAGGTAAATCATCAGAATCAACGATACCTCTAATGAAATTCAAATAGTTTGGCATCATATCATTGAATTCATCTGTGATAAAAACTCTTCTGACATATAGTTTAATATTATCTGTTTTCGTTCCGTAACGAGTGAAGCTTTCGGAGGGTTGAGCTTTCGGAACAAATAGAAGAGCTTTAAACGTAACTTCGCCCTCCGCTACAAAATGTACTTTTGTAATTGGTTCTGTAGTATCTTTGGTTAATGCCTTGTAAAACTCGTCGTATTCTTTATCCTCCACTTCTGATGCTTTTCTGGTCCAAATAGGTTTGCTATCATTTAATAATTCCCAATCCCATATGGTTTTATCGACCTTCTTGGTCTTGGGCTTGTCTTCTTCAGCTTCTTCCTCCTCTACAGCAGCATCCTCCTCAGTTGTGTCTGGTTTCTCTGGCTTTTCCTTTTCTTCAACATCGTCATCAATTGGCTCTTCCACTTGCTCGGTACGGCTTGCCCACAAATAAATTGGGAAATTGATGAACTGCGAGTATTTCTTAACTAAATTTCGGACCGTGTCTTGTTCCAAAAAGTCTTTGGCTTCCGGTTTAAATTGTAGAGAAATTGTCGTACCTGAAACATAAGTTTTCTGTTATTTCGTGCTCTAAATTTTTACATTTTCAATTTATTTATAAAATGGTCATATTAAAGATTTTGGATCCATAATACGTCAAAACAACACTTGTTTTTATCAAAATTACAAATTCATAGGAAAAAATAGTCAACCATTACTTTAAGGAAATCGCTGTTATAGTCTGTAACTATTAGGGATGGGCGATATATCGATAACTATTATTAATAACCGTTTCCGGCCGATAACTGTTTTAGTCGGTCCTTAATTTTCGATATTAACAGTTACCAAAATAACTAGTAGTCGATAACGCTCGATCTAATATTCTCTCAAGAACGGATAGGCTTCAGCGTTCTTCGTCGCCGTTCGTGTTAATAATATTTACTCGGAGAATGATAGCGCGATATGTACGACTGTTTATTGCTTAGATAGAATACGAAGCGGTGGAAGCGGTATTCTTTTCCTCGTTGATTTAAGACAAAAACAACTGATATCATCGAATTTAAATTAGAAACTATCCTGGCGCTGTTTCTTTAAGGTCCCCATACATTTTTCTTCCATCGGTTTTGACCGAATGGTGTTGATCATCAGTCAAAATGTGAGTGTATGGGTGAAACCAGACGGTTTTTCTCGACGGGCAAAATATCTGCCCGATTCTGATGTTTGCACGTCGGATTCGACCGTTCGTACCAAACCGACAGATGACCAACAGTGTGTGAGGTAAATGTGTTTCATCGTCCTGCTTTTCGACAGTGTCGTAGGAGTGTTGGCTTATTTTACTATTTAGAATTCTCGCAATCTCGGAAAAATACTGCCCGCTCCGTAAGCGGTACCTACTCGGAGAAGAAGTAACGCAAATTTCGTCGAAAAGGTCAGTACGCTCATGGGACGCCCTTTAGTATATATAAATATGTTAGTTAAAGATTATTATTTAGTTCACTTTATGCCTTATTCAATTTTATTTTCAAAGAATTTAATCGTTATCTGAGCTAACAGCAATGGAGGCGTAGTGTCATTAAAAATTATTTTTTCTGCTTTAGAAGCCATTGTTTACTCCATTTCGACCTCTATCTTTTCTTTTTGAACTTAACAGCTTAACGACGCCGGCAATGACAACAAATGAATGCATTCGATCACTTCGCACAAACGGTTAAAACACAAAAATCGGCTGCTGCAAGGGAGATTCGAACCCCGACATCCTTGTACAGGTGCGTAGCGATCTAACCACTGCGCTATCCCGGCGTCCCATAAATTCCCTTACTGCCGTGTTTATAGCACTTCTAATGATCACAGGTCACAGTAGATTTGAATTTGTTTGTATTTTTAAGTCGATTGTACAATTATTTCACCGGTGATTCAAGTAATTTGTATTGGTGCATATTTTAATGGTGACATTATTTAAGAAACTTAAGGTAGGTAGGTACATAAAATAATGTTTGGTTAATCCCGGTTGAAATTGTTTTAAGATTTTGAAGTTTTATTAACCAGTAACCGGTGAGGTTAAGTCTATCAGACTCCCGAAGTTATTTTATTCGCTATAACTACCTTGTGTATTAAGTGGCAAAAACTCACGCCTATATACCTTTAGTTGTTTGTTTTTACATTTATGATATTTTAGATGGATTTACGTGGTAGTACTTCAAAAGACTCTGCTAGATTTAACGATAGACTATGAAAGTACGCTTCGAAGATGGTATAATGAACTGGACTCCGGTGCGTCGGATGTAGAAGACTGCAGTGATATTGTGAGTGATCACGAAAGCGGTAGCGAGCAGTCTGCGAATGATGACGAACAATTAATACTCGATGAAGATTTAACGTAGCAGTCACTTCCAAGTGCAAGTAGCCACATCGATTCGACCAAGAAAGAATATACTTTTATGGAAAAAAATCGATATAAATGGTCCTCAATGGAGCCCATGAGAAATATGCGGATGCCCAGCCATAATAGTTGTTACACTACCTGGACTAAAAGGCGAAGCTCGAAGGTTAGGACATAAAGCAAATCCAGTTAAAATTTGGAACCTTTTGTTTACTGAAGAAATAATAGCCATTATCGTAACTTGGACGAACAAGTGCGTCAAAAATACAACGAACCAAAGTGAGTGGATTTGAAAAACACCAACAATAATGAAATTCGAGCATTCATTGGACTACTTGTATACACAGCTATATTTAAATCTAACGATGAAGATATTACCACCCTCTTCGCCACTGATGGAACCGGAAGAAAAATCTTCAGATGTGTCATGAGTGGAAAAAGGTTTTGTTTTATTGGTGAGCCTTAGGTTTGACAACCCCGCAACTAGGCCAGAACGAGTAATGGAGAACGCACTAGCACCAATTAATGAAATTTTATATATTTTTTTGACAACTGCAAAAAAATATTTACACATGGTGCCAACATATGCGTAGATGAAATGCTTGTTGGCTTTAGAGGAAAATGTAGATTCCGGATGTATATCCAGAATAAACCTCGAAAATATGGAATTAAAATTATGATTGCGACGGATGCTAGAAACTATTGCGCCTGTAATGTATATGTTTATACGGGAAAAGACTCGAACGGAATTGGTCTCATTAATGAAAATTAAAAGCTCAACAAACCCACACAGTCTGTTATGCGACTAGTAAAGCCACTGTATGAAACAAAGAGAAATGTCACAGCCGACAACTGGTTTTCCTCGGTAGAGTTGCTTGAAGAGCTCAAATCAAATGGTTTGACTTATGTCGGTACGTTACGCAAGTTAAAACGAGAGATACAAACAGAATTTTTCGCAAATAAGAGGAGGCAAGTTATTCAACTCTATATGGTTTTACCAAAATTATGACACTCGTTTTCCACGTTCCGAAGAAAAATAAATCTGTCAGCTTATTATCATCTATGCATCATTGTCGAGCTACTGATTCTGATAGCAATAAGCCAGAAATTAATTACATATTATAATTTATCTAAAGGCGGCATGGATTCTTTGGATGAGAAGACTACAATGTACAGTTCATCAAGAAAGACCAGACGTTGGTCAATGACAATATTTAGAAAAAAGTCATTGTTATGCACAGGATGCAAAAAAAAAACTATGTTCATCTTGCAGTCGTAAACTATTTAACAATGAAATCATTTGTTATTGCGTTTGACTATTTATTTTGTTCCTTCTTAATATAATGTTACGCGCGCAAGGCAACTGTAGTATCGACGGACGCTCCTGGATGGCGCTAGTTGCCGAGCGACGGATGCGCGTGGAACGATCGCTGGGATTCTGGAAGTGTACATTGCGAGAACTCGAATATTCTGGCAATAGAAGTTTGTGAAATCGAACAATCGCGATTCTGTAGCGGGGTATTTAAAATGACCGCGTACCGGGCGAGGGCAGTTGAGTTCAGTCCAGTTTAGTACGAGAGAGTTTAGTTCGGGAAGCGAGTACAAGATAGCCGTGCAGTAAAGTTCTCGCGAGTGAAAATAATTAGTGGAAATAAATAGTAGAGATAAATAGTGAAAATAAATAAGTGTTTAGTTTTAAGTGTTTAATTGTAGTTCAATTGTTTTTAATTAGCGATCAGTTTAATTAATTAGTTTAAGTGTTCTTTCTGCTTTATTATAATTTTATTAGTCCGTAAGTGTAAAAATAAATCTATTTTATTTAATATATCGCCTGTATTGTCAATTTTGAACCCCGACGTTTTTAATAACCGAAAACGTTACAATAAAAAAAAACCATAGTTTTCGCAAAATAAAACGTTTTTTTTTATATTTCAAAATATTGCCGGTCATTACCAAAATCATATAGTTTTTCACGCTAGTGGGATCTTTCATCAAATTTTGACGTTCATATTAACATTTATAACTAGTTAAACATAAACAGTTTAAATAGACTAAAGATTATTCCATAATATTGAAATTAAACATATACCAATTTGTATTTTAAAAAAACATACTCGAGAGTCCGAGGGACTCCACCCCACACTCGATATGACAAAAGTCGCACCTCACCGGTTGCGGGTTAAGTTGTTAACAAATAGTCTGCGACAGTTTATAAAAGATACGTTTTGTCAAGTGCAACTTTGAAAGAAATTCTTATGTGGGTATAATATAATATCGTTAGTTAATTTGGCTCGGAGGTCAATTCACCTTATTTACGTATACTGATGTAAATACCGCCACATTGGAACATTTTGAAACGCTTTCTTAAACTACAGTGAAATCCGCTTAATGTGATCACGGATAATATTATCAATCGGTGATAATGTGATCAAAAAAGTCGCTTATTATTATCACTTTGAAGAAATTTCGAACACAATAATCGTTTTTCCAAAGATAGACAGGAGAGAAACGCCCACTCACTAATATAGAAGGCGGAAATCATCGAAAAGTACGATAAACTGCCCAAAATGTTGTTTCAAACGATGTTACAGTGAACAGAAAGATGCTGATTCGAGTGCCGCAAATGCTTGTATAGCGAACGAATAGTCGAAGATTATTGAAAAATATGATCCCTCACAAATCTACAACGCCGACGAGACCAGAATTTACTTCAGAACATTACCGAAACATACTTCTATGTTCAAAAGCTAGTCCACACAAGGTTGTAGAGTTACCAAAGAGAAATTAACAATTCTTTGCACCGTAAATACGGCTGGAAAAAGGGAAAAACTGTTGGTCATAGAGAAAAGTAAAGTCCACGATGCATTAAAGGCGTGAAGAATTTACCGGTGCAATACAAATCCAATAAAAATGCTTGGATGACGTCGTCTATCTTCGGTGAATGGTTGGCAAATTGGGGTAAAAAAAAAAAACGCGAAACACGGTCTTGTTAGTTGACAATTGTACCGTTCATTCTGTAAATTTAACACTGAAAAACATGAAATTGGTCTTTCTTCCACCGAACACTTATTCAAACCTATCACCAAGGTGCGATAAGAACATTCAAGGCATATTATGCCTTGCAGGATTAACCACTAATGAACTAGCAAGAAAAAAAAAAAACAACGTTCTGGAAAATAAAAAAATTATCTGTAAAAAGTATCTCGCCCAAAGTAATCACATTAAGCGGATTTCACTATACCTACACACTTGAAAAACACTATTATGTTGTTGATCTGTTACATTATTGATTTCAAATGAATTCAGATAGGAATTTGCAGTTACATAATTACAAAAATGTAATTAATAACAAATGATAAGATAGTTTGTATAACATACAATGGATATACAAAACATTTGCTCCTAAACTAATGAATATATACTTTTCATATAAAATCAGCTCAATTATTAAAATTAAAATAATTGGTTACTTTAATTTTAGTCTCGAAATAATCCAATAGTAAGTTCAAATTTTAATCCAAACTTATAACATAAGTACTGATAACCCTTTAGCTTTTAGTAGCGCTGATAAAAACCTAAAATGAAAATGTACGTCTTAATGTAGAAATATTAAAATAAATGCTAGTAAGCCTGTACACGCAACCAAAACTGTTAGAATAAATTATTACAATCAACGGACAGAAAAATTACATAATAAACCAACAGAAATTAGATTTTTACGATAATTGGAAAAATCCAAATACTATTACGGTTAAAATTAACGGCAGCTTTAACAATTTAAGCGGAGTATACACGATGATCAATCTCAACTGTCTGGGTTAGGTATTTCAAATCGGAAACAACAAATAATTGAGATAAAGGAAATATTTTTCTTAATTGCAATGTGTACTGGAATTATAAACTCTTACCTCTTTTTAGTGTATTCCCCCTAGGATCTTCTACAATACTAAAAGCACCAGCATCTGACTCCCAAATATACTGAACATCATCGTTGTGTTTTGATGTTACAATCACCTTGTCAGCAACAAGGAAAGCTGAATAAAATCCAACACCAAACTGACCAATCATGTCATTCATATCTGTTGATGCATCTTGCATTTTACTTAAAAATTCGGCTGTGCCTGATTTTGCTATTGTACCCAAATTATTGATGAGGTCCGATTTTGTCATGCCGATACCAGTATCGGTTATATGTAGCATATTGGCTTCTTTATCCGTTTTAATGCGTATATTAAGTTCGGAATTTGTGTCAAGAACGCCAGGTTCGGTAAGCGATAATAACCGAATTTTATCCAACGCGTCAGACGCATTTGATATCAGCTCTCTGAGGAAAATCTGTCAATAAGAAAGGCTATATTAAACAATTACCCTATTTCAGGTAGAACGAAATTCTAATTGAAAGAACGCCTTCAAATCAGGAAGTATATATAAAACTTAATAGTAATTTTTTTTCTGTTTTTGCAGTGGTGGCCATAGGCAAGTCGGTTTCATCACAAACCTTCACAATTAATAATAATGCAGGATATAGTGATAACACCGCCACCTATTTTTTAAGTTTATAAACATGTTTACAACTGGAAGTTACTGAAACCACCACTAGATAGCTTAGATGTCTTAGGGGAATTCCATTCTTAGTTAACCATGACATTTTGTGCCTGGTCATAATAATAAAGCCGCTTACCCAATATACTATGGAGCGATGAAACTAAAGTAAATATCATGAGCTCCGAAAGTAAACTGTATGTCCGGCGACCACCAAGAACTTGCTACCAAAATATACTAAAAAGACCGTTAAGCATGGCGGTGGCAATATTAAGCTATGAGGTGCTTTTTCACGGTTTGGAATCGGTCCGATTTATTAGATAAGAAAAAATAATATGGACCAAAAGTAAGTATATCAACATACTTCAAAATGTTATGGTGCCATACGCGGAGTGAAATATACCGTTAAAATGGACATATCAACAAGATAATAACCCAAAGTACACTTCGTGTAAGGCGAATGTTTAATGAGGATGAAAATATTAATTTACTGCCGTGGCCCTCACAATCTCCCGACCTAAATCCTATAGAAAACCTATGGAAGGATATAAAAAGCGCGGTCAGGAGATATAAAATCAAAAATAAGGCGGAATTTTGAAAAGAACGGTCCATGCCAAAGCGGTGTAAAACTGTGATCTGCAATAAGAGGAAAGCCACTAAATATTGACATCCTTAAACTACAGACAATTATTATGAAATTTCTGTTGTGGCTCTATTTTATGTCTAACAGTTTATTAATATTTTCGGACATTTTTATATTGAAAAGCATTGTTTTATTCAACAAATCTTTTGTTTTATTGTTGATATATAGAATAAATATATCTGAGTTTGTTTGCTATCGTCTCACATTTATTCTGATGGCCACCACTGTATGTGATATACAGTGCAGACGTAAATTGTCCTCCTCCTCCTCCAACTTTTGAAAGGAATGAGATAGAGAAATGAAACAAAAGCGAGGTGAAATTAGAGTCAAATTATGATATTTTGGTTATAGTGGGATGCACTGGATTCAAAACGTAAGATAGATGGCGTTGTTATCTTTAAAATCTTAAATGGCAAGTATGTTCATATAAAACCTCATTTCACGGACATATCCGCAATAAAAGATAAAGGTACTTTACCTTTCTGATAACCCTCGTATTTATTTAATGGTGCATGTTTTCTAGGAAATGTATTTTATAATTCAAAAGAAACGTCAAAATATTATTTATGCCGATTTATTTCTGACAGTACACCTGACATAGCGAAAATCATTATTGCCGTAACGTTTTTTGCTAAAGGACGAGAACGTACCATTGTAATAATCAAATTAAATATTGTTAATACTGCTATAAGCCAAATATCATAATTTGCCTCTAATTCACTTCGTCTTTGTTTCGTTTCTCTCTCTCACCTCCTTTCAATAGTATCAATTATACGGTATTTTGATTTTTTTTTGTTAATTATTATTGTAGAACTGTAGAGAATTGTATGTGTTTTCCATCTCTTTTATTGGTAATGCTGTTAAAGTATATTTTGTTTTTATTTACATGTTACATTTGTTCTTGATTTCGAAAAATGCAAAACGAATGTATCATTTCAATCTTAACTATGTGGAAATTTTAACTCCGCCTACACGTAGCACTTTAATACTGGGTAAATTATCATTAAATCCGTTAAAATTAACTCCCATGTATAATTTAAGATTGATTGAAATGTGTATATCTATCATTTTTCTACTTTGCTAGTTTTGCTATTATTATTCATGAAAACTTTGGTACATAATGTTGGATATACTTTTCAAATTCGACTTCCTTTTATTGTCCTACATATTCAGGTACATACAGAGTGGAAGGTTACGAGCTATCTATAAGAATTCATGTACAACAACTTGGAATAAACGTAAGAGAGCTGCGTTAGTTAAAGTAGATTCCGTGCAAATCTAAAGATTACGTGAACTGCTGTACTTCGCATGCGCTGGAGAGGCCAGGAGGTTGGGCCTGGATATACTAGTTAGTACAAACATATTAGGTAACCACATGCCCATCTGTTGATGACGTCAAGTGGTGCAAAGTATAGCGAACTCATATAAAGTATTTCTTTCGTAGCTGTACTACACAATAGGTATACTTGTATATATCTGTTATCGGGTAAGAGTTGTTGAGTTAAATCTGATAAATTTAGTTTACGTAGTATACTTTAATATCTTAAATTGAACGTATAAGCAAGAATACTCCTAGAAGTATATGAACGAGACCTTTTAAACATCCCTAGCTTTGAAGGTGAATAAAAAAGAAACTAGAAAAGGTAGAATAATTTTATTTTTTTTGGTTTAAAAAAAGCAATATTGGACGGCAAAAGCGTGTTACTCCATAGACCACACAATTTTGGCAACTGACAGGTCACAGATTAAAACTTCCCGAACTAGTGCATCAATTAAGCCTATTCCCACCCTTCTACGATCTCAACTTACATCGCAATGGCCTACTGAAGGTAGGGATGTTTCCTTGCCCCCCACCCTGTAGTATGCCTATGTATTTCGAAAAGTAAATATTTGGATGCCGCTGTCTTTTCAAACTTAAAATACATTTTACTGGTAAAACGTTACTCACGAATAGTCGTGCAGCAATCCGTGTGTACTAACATATTTTTCCTCATAATTCTATTTTTCCCATAATTTAGAAAACTGTGATTTTAATCCGTAGAGGGTCAGCAGTAATTAAAAAGAAACTTAAGTAATACAAGAAACTGTCACAAAAAACATTCAAAATACTGGGCTAACGCTATCAAGTTCGTATACACCTTTATAACCTGGTATTAGAATAAGAACTTAAGTCTAAGTAGATGCCATAAGTTATGAAAGGTAATGAAATTCAGCAATACTTATACAGGTTCAACAGGTCCATGAATTTCGCAATCATAGCCGGGTTTTACATTCTTGGACTATGTAGCGAGATGGTCGCTTTTTTCTAATTAATAACTACGCTTTTATCTGTAAATATAATACACCATACTCTCATCCATACCGTATTTCACTTTTGTTGATTGGACGTACTATTTCTGGAATGGCCCCTGTTTTTAAACGCCTATTGAAATCGGGAAGATCAGCACTGTGAACTGATGAACTGCGGTTGTTTACCAAGAAGCACAAAGGAGCGTGATTTCAATTCTTTCGAGCTATTTGCGTGAATTTCCCAAGTTTCAAGGAGGGATTTCCTTGTTTATCGTACATGTTCGAAACCCATAAATACTGATTTTGAAGTATATGATATCTACAATGGATTTGCGATTCATTATTAATTATAGAGCACCGCGGCTCGTGAAAAAAGATCGTAATGCTCGACGGGGGAAAATTATTACGTAAAACCTTTTCTCCCTCGTTAAATTAATGTTATCATTAACTAAAAATCTAGTGACTTGGCGTGCAATGGAACTGATCTGCGCCAGTTTGTTTCATTAACATATTATCGCTTACTTTAAATACAGTTTAAAAACTCCCCTTATATACCTGTGTAATGAGTTATGTTCGAAGATCGTGACGGCTTGAGGCAGAAAGTTTTATTCCAATATCTTTGATCAACATAGACCGCGCTACTAAGGCAACCAGAAATACACGCGCAGTCGTATTTGCAACTTGTTACCTGTAAATCCAATAATCAAATAATCCATGACCGACAGTCGGATTACCTGTCAGAATTGTACGGGTAGATTGATTAAGGTATAATAAAATTTATTTATTCGGCTTTGCTTCCACATGTCTGCTCTTATTGAGATTTTTATTAACAATTTCAGAATATCAAAACAAAAAATAATATTATTAAATAAATTTGTAATAAAGATGAATTTGTGATTCTGAAAAACTATGGTATTCTAATAATAATAATGATAATAGTAATCTTTTTTTCATTAATCGAGTGTATAACAAAATATATGTCTTCATCCACCCAAAATGATAAAATAGACGTCCAAAATGTATAATACACAATTTAGCATGTAAATTTAAATTCGTATTCTAATTATTTATTATTCTGTTAACGAGTATCAAAATACTCGTTACATTTTATTTTATGAAAGATACGTGGAAATGCATTTGGTATTATTTCATTACATTTAATACTAAAGGCGCGATTCCACGATGAAACAAAAGCTCATACATTATCATTATTTATTTAAATCAGTACGTTTCCACTCCGAACAATGGTTCAAAATAGTTGAATAAATAATAAAGTCGTGATAAATTATTTTACAAATATAATGTGTCGATTCTTCGCTTCATACCATCGCTTGTTGCAAGATCAGATAGTGCAAGTTACACTTACCTTTAGTGGTAAGGTAAGGTAGGTAATATTTTAAGATAGCAAACATAAAACATGCAGAAAATCGTATGCTATTATAATAATATGGAGAAAATACTAGTGATAATTCACAAAATGACGATAAAGATAAAAATAAACTGAAAATTGGCATATTGTAATAATGGTATAGTAAATGAACTTTTCAGCTAGCCATTTTAAGAGAGAGTTGTTTTGGCGACTAGTAAGTCGCCAAAGCAACGAAATAATCCCTAAAGTAGCACTTAATGTGGCAGTTCCATTTACGTAAATGATGTTAAATTCAATAAGCTTGATTAGATTGTAATCCTTGTAGTAATACTGCACTGTGTTTCAAATAGAATTACATCTTAGTAGGGTTTTATTCAACGTTAAATGTAGAACAGGAATACCTTGGCACATTATGGGAAATAGCGAGAAATATATTTATGCTTTTTTTTCTGGCCTGTTAAGCTCATAGCTTGGTGATGTCTTTCCAATATTGTCTATCTGTGCAGTTCCTCCATTTGTGCCTCTAATCTTCTATCGTCTTGGGCCATGCCTCTGTTAATTCTGCGGTAATTCTCCGTCCTCTCCAGGTTCTCGAGCCAGTACATCCTCCTGGCATTAAAGAAATCACTTATATTTGGTTCTTTATATCTCATCCCAATTCTGTTTACTTTCCTCCGAATTTTTACCCGTACCTAACAGTATTCCTTTCCCATGTTTATAGGTTCATTTGATTTTTCTTTTTGATCATCCACGTCTGGCAGGCATATGTGGCTGTAGACGTATTACTGTTTTGCATAACTTTATTTTATTCATGTTTGATACATATTTTGGTCTCAGTATTTCAGGCTTTCCACACTTTTGTTTCCTTTCGCCAGTTAGTTTTAACTCCTTTCCCTTTTCATACTTATTGCTTATTACTGATGCCCCTGTCGAAGAGTATTCCATTCCTGTTTACTTTGCTTTTGCTTACAACTTGTTCCACAGCCAGGTTAAACAATAGTGTTGACAGTGGGTCAGCCTATCCCAATCTCTGTTTTACTTTGAAATTTTTGGTGGTTTCAATCTAACTGCCTTTCTTGTATTTTCCAATGTTCCTAATTATATTGCTAAATCTGTTTGAACATCTCTGTAAAGCAAGAAGATTGGTATTTCCTATTCATAGCATTCCTATTCGTTCCACCTCTCCTGAAACTTTCGTAGTATTCCCTTGTCATGTTTTCAGCGTGTTTTCATCGGAAAATATTATCCAATCCAAAGTCGAAGGACGTAGAGGCCCTGGCAAACCAAGAATTTCCTGGCTCGCTAATCTAACAAAATGGTACAACATCTTCAGAACTGTTCTACATTGCAGTTAACAAAGTACGGATTGGCACCAAAACCCGGATCAGATAGGGCTAGTTAAGAAAAACGTCTTAAAATGTGCTGCGTCTGCTTACTTTATAATACTGTCATTTCACGTTTAGGACTAACATTGTGACAGGTGGATAAACCAATTCTTTTATATTCGCATTGGAATAGCAGCACATTCTACATTGACGTAAGAAGTTCATATGCAACTGGATGTATTTTTTTAATACCGTGCAATAGCTCGACGTAATTGTCAACTGAACCGCTTTAGTAAGTTTTTATTTTAAACATTCCATACACTCACCGGCTAAAATGTCATTACGAGCCCATGGTTTTTATTTATGGAGTCACATACTAGCGAATGCAATGAAGTGGGTGCAAATTCGAGTTTCTGCCTACCAGGCCTCGTCAGCGTCCTTCCGAATGCAAACCTATTTTCATCGCTGCGTGTCGCCGATCTCGTTGCGAATTGTCCCAATCGCTTGCGTACGTCACGACATACCCCATCTAGGAGATACCGGTGAAGATACAAACCACCAACACCAACGGAATAGGGTTGATAATAATGCAGTACACTTCGCAACGAGATGGGTGACGCATCAGCGATGGAAGTGGTTTTAGCATTCGGAATGCGCAGACAATGCTTGGTAAGCAGAAAGTCATTCTTCAATGCTTGCACCTCTTTTATTGCTTTTGCTAGTATGGTGACTCCAGCAATAAAAACCATGACCCGGTAATGGCATTTTATCGGTTAATTGTTTTGGCACTTTTAATGTTTCTTATTCCACTGTTTGTATCTAAGAGTACTCTGTTTCAGTCTACTAATCAATAATGAACTAAGTAGTAAAAGTTATTGAATGGTTTAAATGTGAAGTAAATTCTTTGAAAAAGTAATTGAATTTTAGTAGCTGTGTGCAACATGCTAAATTCAATAGAAAATGTAAGTCCGGGATTAAATAGGAAACAATAGGTAGAGAAATTATACATAATAGATTTGGCTTTCGTGAGGTCAAGTTTTAAATATTAACAATAACTTCTGAGTAAAACAAGTTAATATAATTGAATTTGCAGACGTTCTTTTTCGAAAATAAAGGATGGATACGAAACAATACTAGCGAAAATGAAGAACTTACTCTTGCTTTGTAAACTGGTACATTTTATATCCTTTTAGAGAGCTTTTAACTCTTTTTAAATAATATTCGGTATTGTGTGGTAGTTTTTTCTTTCTATTATCGCAATAAATAATTAACCAGTTTAAAAGCCGTTTTACGTTGTACGTTTCAATGTGTAATTAACTAACGCTGATCAAATTCCAAAATTACCTTTTAGCCTTTGGATGTTCGGGTTTCTCTAATATCTTGGGTATTTGGTTTTCTATTCTGCGGACGTGTTATTTTACAGGAAATATTAAATTTAAACACGTCGTCTCCTTCGTTTTATTCGCAGACGAGCGCAGAGAGGAGAAAGGACTTTACAGGCGGAAGGACAACGAAAATGAATAATACCCTTGGGTCGTCAACGGGAGATTGCTGTTTTGATACACAGCGCAGCATCTCCTCGTAAAATGTGCTTTAAGAGCGTTGTACACGGGGAAAGAGGTGAATTGCTTTCCTTATATACAGGTCTAGAGATGCACCTATAGTCGGGCGGCCGGGTTTACCTTTTTGGTGATACATGAAAACGCTTAATTAGTTTAATTATGTATTGGCTATTGAAAGAATATACGAGGGATGCCTTTTGTATTTCGGGAATAGAGAACAGAAACAAAAATCAATCATAGCACATGACTTTATTGTTTTTCAAAATGTTCTCCATGAAGATCAATATACCTTTGCATGCGCTTGAACCAGTTTTTGCAGCACTTTTGCCACTATGATTGAGGTACCTCGAAAATATGCATTGTGAAAGTATCAACCGCTGCTTCAGCCGTCGAAAAACGTTGACCACGTAGTTTTTGTTTGATGTGCGGAAACAAAAGGAAGTCATTGGGTGCCAAATCAGAGCTGTACAGCGAATGACCCATCAATTCAACTTTTTCAGTTGCCAAAAATTCTCTTGTTTGAGCTGATGTATGAGAGCTCGCATTGTCCTGGTGGAGAATAATCCGTCTTCGACGGCTGGTGGCAAATAAATGGTTGTGCACCATTCAGAATTGACCGACCGACGTTGCCCCAATGGTACAGTTGCCACATGTCCAGTTTTTCCAAAGGAACAGGCGACCATTTGCTTCCAGTGCTTCGTATGCGAACAACTTTTGTTGGATTTGGCTCATCTTGGAAGACCCATACAGTCGACTTTACTGTTTACTTTCGGGTTCCTAGGCATAGATCCATGATTCGTCACCTGTTACGATGTCATAGACATGTTTTGAAGTACCGTGATCGTATTTTTGGAGCATATCGCTCGACCAATCCATACGAGCCTATTTTTGACCGTTTGTAAAATTATGTGGAATCCAACGCGAACAATTTTTTTTGACGACCACATGTTGGTGCAGTATTTAATGTATGGTAGTCCCACTAATACCTCAATCTCACGATACGTCACACGCCGATCTTGTAATATCGGTACATGCACAGCGTCAATGTTTTTCGGAACAACAATTGATTTTGGCCTTCGGCCTTCACGAAATTCTTCAGTGAGTGAAGCACGGCACGATTGAATTCGGCGTACCACCGGTATACAATAGTTTTTGATGGTGGTTCATCGCCAAATGCCGAATTAAGTTCATCCACTCCAAAATTGTAAAAAATAATGGCACGAAAATGTTCACGAATTAATTTTGAAAAGTACATTATAGGTATTCTTTTATGTTTGATATCGATTTACAAATATTCGTCAAATATACATATGACTTAGTTATGATTGGAAGGTGTACAATGTATGCAATATTAGTGGTGTACATGAACTATACGCGCTCATGTACGCGACAACCCCAGCACTACAGCCCATCCAAACATATTTAATTTTATTTATTGAATAACGATCAATATTATTATATTAGTATATCGTCGAGCGTCGTCTGTGGACACGCAGGCTTAACAATTGAGATAAATAATACTATCAGGTGCCCAAGTCTACCCTACGTTTTAACATACGAGGGTTGTCCGTAAAATTAGGTTCCCATGGCGCTACAGTCCTGAAAAGCGCTGTTACGGTGGATCCCGCGTTTCTGTAGTGTACCTTGGTTCCCCCACTCCAAATCCCCTCCCTAGCGAGCTGCCTGCGGAGCTCACTCTTGGCTTGG
>JARFOC010000728.1:114492-130894 GCA_031763485.1 Osmoderma eremita | reverse complement strand
ATATTTTTAATATTTTTAATATTTTTAATATTTTTAATATTTTTAATATTTTTAATATTTTTAATATTTTTAATATTTTTAATATTCTTGATATTTTTAATATTTTTAATATTTTTAATATTTTTAATATTTTTATATGTTTAATATTTCTAATATGCATTATATATACTATTTTTATGACAACTACTATTAAAGTAAAAAGGAAATTCTTTCGATTAGCTTATTTTGCAGTGGTTTCAACACGAGATCGCTCATCCCCAATGAAAATTTACGCCCTGATTTTTCTCTTCCGTCATTGGCAACAATGAAGACTAATACCGAAGTAGTTTCGCGACTCTCGACAGGTATCCGGAAAATTCGCGTTTGTCCCTTTGTTTCGGAATATCGCGCCGAGCGAGTCATCGAAAATTCTTCGTCCATGCCGGCGTTTCGTGCGTTATCGCGTGCTCCCTCTCTCCGTTCCGTGGCCCTTCATTCATTCTATTGTAAATCCCCTTTTTATGTACGTATATATATATATAACAAAGAAGTCAAAAAGCGAACAGTAGGGTCGTAGGCGGTGTGAGTTTTGGCGTGCGAGCTTTTTTTTTCGAAGGATTTTTGACTACCCTAAAGGCTTAGTGGGGAATAACTTTATAATGCTTCACGCGGAGGGATTCGGAAATTTTGTGCGTTTCTGAGGATTGGATAACGTCACCACTGTATATTTCATAGTATAAAAGTTTTTTCTTGTAAACGGTTTTGGGAATTTCCCAAAAAAGCAGATATATACATTACTACACGAAAATATTAATTTATTGTTACGTTTTTGGGTTCAAAAATAACGATATTTATTTAATAAAGGTCTAATTTATTTAAACACTTGCGGTTTATTAATAACTATAATAAAACTATAGAGGAACCCTGTTTGGTAACATATCCTTTCACTTGTGCCCATATGAGCTCTATTGGAATGAGTTCGCAGTGATATGGTGGGAGTCTTAACACCTTTCCATTAGTATTTTCGATCATCTCGTCAACAGCATATTTTGGAGCGCCGGGTAAATTTTGTAATTAAACATAACAATTCGGCTTTAACCATATCTCCCTCATAAGTAATATTGTTTTCCTTCATCCACTCTTATATTTCTGCCTTTCAATTATTTCCTGTTGGTGGTTTATTCAGTTTGCTGCTATGGTAGGAAGCATTATCTAAAATGATAAGAGAATTTCCTTTTAAACTCGGACGAATGTGTTGCAGCCACTCTTCGAATCTTTCGGCATTCATATCTTCGAGATAATCTCCCGTTCTCTTTGATTCAAACAGAAGCAGTCCATTCTCCACGAATCCTTCCTCTGAACCTATGCTCACAATAATAAGCTTTTTCCCTTTGGGTGAAGGATTTTTAATGCCTGTACTTAATGCTTCTATAAATGCCTTTCTTGAAGTATGGGTTGATGTATCTGTCCATACTTTATTTACTGTATATCCAGCGTTTATCCATGTCTCGTCCAAATAATAAATAGGTGTACCATTATCGCGGTATTTCATTATTTCACGTAAATATTTCCTCCTCCATGTAATGATTTCATTTTTTCTTTCAACATGCTATTTCGACTCCGCTTTTGATAGCTGGAAATTATATTTTCCTAAGAGCACACATGTTTGAAATGATAAATATGTGTATGTTTACTGAAAATTTGGTACTTTTAGTAATGATCTCAGCGTAGTAATTTTAAAACTAGGGAGATCATATTTTTTTTTATCGCGGCAAGAACTTTTTGAGCTGTTGGTGGTTCGTTTCTAAAAAAGAATGAACGGACAATCCTTTGAATACAATTTTTCGTGTCATCATCCACATTATCCAAAACAGCGCTACTTCTTCGATATTTTCTTGGTGGGTGAAACTCATGATCAGTATTATATTCTTTCAAAATATTGTAAACGCTGCGTTCCCCAATTCCTATAAAAATATTATTAATTGATCTCTTATAATTTTTGTTTCTAAAAAGCTACCTGCTGTTCTTGCTGTCATTTCAACACTTCCAACTTTAGAAGTGCCTGGCTGTTCTTGATAGGTTTTAAATATATTCAAAACTATATCTTTGTCTTCCACAGTATGTTTTGGAGGTCTCTTCTTGGGAGGTGAATTTTCCATGAAAACAAATTTGTCGATATCCAGATATAACCTACCAAACGTCTGCGTGGTGTAATTTAGCGTATAACTGCATTACAAGGGTTTACTTGTGCTTATTGTGATAAAAGTGAGGTGTAATAGCCTTTAGAAATACTGTTTTAGTATATATGGATAAAATATAAGCAACTGAAATACTAGGCAACAAGTGAGAATAACCAAAACGCAAAACAAATATGACAAATGCGAGGAAATTTGACAGATTGCCCTATTGTAAGCAAACCGTTATGAAGCCCCCTGATTGACCAATAATAAATATGATAAAAATATGACGGGCTGATACTACACAGTTGCCATATAGTTCTCTACTGGACCTGTTGGGCGATTCAACTATAGTGTAATTTAGAGTATTGGGGTTTCTATGATAGATATTCGTAATATTATTGATTAGACTTATAGCTTGTTTTTAAACTAAGAGAAGCAAATGAAAAAGCCGCATTTCCATCATTCTGGTGGTAAACTTATAGTAAAAGATGATGTGAAATATCAAATTTCAAAGTATGAGATTATTATTAAGTGTAGCAATTTTATAGGCTAATTTGGTTTAGAGAGCAAGAATAATTATTTTCTTTTCTCACGCATTCCGAAAGCATCCTTTATTTATTTCTCGTTTTTAAATGACGAAATATTCCGAACACAACTAGCATACTTTAAGGACAACACACAAGGCAAACTTCTCAGATATCTCATTACAATTCGGGAAAATTGAGTTTTCCGTTTACTTCACGGATTATCCACGGTATTGTGCGTCCGTTCGGGAGTTTAAACGAACCGTTTTCGCTATTGTCTGGTGTCGTCGTCAGAGATGCTCTAAACTTCGTCCGAAACGGAATTATAAGGGAAGAGAAATGTTGTTTTTCTTGGGAAGGCTGGTCTCCATTGGTTTTGTTCGGAAGATTGGAACGCGGAAGTTTTTGGAAGATTTGTTCTTATATCTATTTTATCTCTGAAATTTATTAATTTGTTTTCGTTTGTCGTGTCTTCTTTGCCGAGTCAATTTAAAGTTATAATGATCTTATAACAAGATAAATCCTAAAGTTTTTTGTTCGAAAATTTACTGGCATATTCACCATGATTCTTCATAATTTATGATCAATCTCCAATAGCAGGCAACAAACAATCTGAACCTTTCTGCAACGATACGCATTTGCCAAGTTTACCAACTTTATTTATTGTTTTGTGGTGTTTAAATATAAACTTTCTTTCTCTTTCAAACACTTTGCAAGAAGTGCAATTTCCTTGTATTAATTTTGCCGTGTTTTTGAGATGCTTCCAAAACAATTATTTCAAGCTCGAGCTCAAGCAGAAAGAAGAAGCTCGGCCTGGATTAATTTTGTTTATTCTAACGGAAAGAACTGACTTCGGTAGGTTGGGTAAAAGTTGTTTTATTTGCGCGGTCGTTTCAGAAGCCCTAATTACACCAACACCAAATATTTGCAAAGGTATCGATCGCAGAATGGGGCTGTATTTATGTCTGTTACTCCGTGTCGGTTGTTTTCCCGTTTGGGGAAATTGAAGTTCACTAAATCGTTGAGAATATTGCCAATGTTATAATTACAGTTAGGTATAGATAGGGTTTGACGGATTTTCAAACCCGGTTTTTTAAACCGGTTTTTAAAATAAGTTTGTCACATTTGAAAACCGGTTTTTAAATTAAGAACACCGGTTTAGAAGAATTCGAATTATTATGTGAAAATTAATTTTTAACTTATTTGATTTGCTATTCATTCTATGCAACGGGCAGAAGACACATTTTTTCAACGTTGTGAGGTGCGTTGGCCAGTGCTTGTGCATTGTGAACTGCGCACTTGGAAAAGACGTGCCTAACCGACTTATTTTATGTTAGTACACATGCGCAATCCGTCACGAGTCACGACAGGTTCGCTTATCTTCTAAAGTGAAAACTGGAAACAAAAATATAAAGTTGTTATAGTAATAACGTAAAAAATAACGTAAGTATTAAGTATGTTTCTAATTTCTATGCTTGTATTTTCTATTTTACATTTTAAAACTTTAATTCTATTATATAAATTTCTTCTCTCAAAAATTGATGTAAAATAAAAGTTCTGGCTTCTGTCTATTGGGATTTTAAATAAAACACAGGGTGTTAAAATAATTCATATTTTCTTTCGCAACGTTTCGACATAAATTATGCCTTTATCAAGATTCGGAATTAGATTAGATGTTTTTTCAAAATTCCCAAAAAATATGTAGATTTCTGTAAATTACATTAATATTAATAGTTAAAATAATAAAATTGTAAAATAAACTTCTAAAATATTTATTTCATAGCTTTAATTTCATTTTTAGATATAAATGAATAAGTCAGAAGTTTGGGGTAGTTTCAAAAAGTTAGGGATAGACAATGCAATCTGCAATTATTGTAATAAAATGTTGAGCTGCAAAGAATCATCTACGAGCAATCTACATAATCATTTGAAAGCAGTTCGTAAAATAATTATCGGAAAGAAATCAGAAACGATCGGCGAAGAAGAAACGCCTGGAACTTCCTCTTCTTCAAAAAAACAAAGGAATATTTTGAATTTTATGAAAGTAAAAAGGAGTAGTTTAGAAGAAATCATATCAAAACTTGCAGCAATTGATGGATTCTCTATTAATAGCATTACAAATAGCTAATTCATACGAGGGTCTCTTCAACCACAAGGATATTCATTTCCAAGAAACAACTCTAGAGTAATGGATCGCATTCATGCGTTTTATGACAATGCCAAACCTGAAATTATTATTGAATTAGATCCAATAAAAAAGAATAGGAAAAAATTCCTTATAACTTCAGACGAGTGGACTAGCAAAAGAAATCATAGATATTTAAACATTAATGTACACCACTTGGCAGAAGATTTCTATTTGGGATTAGTGCCAATAGCTGGTTCCTGTGATGCACAGAGAACATTGGAATTGGTATCTGAAATCTTACAAAATTTCAACTTGAACCTAGAAACTCACATAGTTGCAGCAACAAATGATGGTGCTGCTGTTATGAAAAAATTATCATCTATAATTCATCAACTATGCTATTCACACGCCATCCACTTAGCAGCTACTGATGTGTTATATAAACATAGAGAAATGGCTGAAGCTGAAGTAAATGTTTCAAGTGAGGAATCGGAAGATGAAGACGAATACGAATATACGATTATGAAGATTCTCTTTATTATGTTTGTAACCAAGAACATCCTATTCCTATTTTGTCTGACAATTACAAACAAGCAGTTTCACAAATTAGAAAAAATTGTAGGTTCTTTAGAAAATCTCCAGTAAGAAACACCATTCTTCAAAATTATATCAAACAAGAAAAAGGGAAGGAATTAAATTTAATTCTTGACTGCAAAACAAGGTGGAATAGTACAGAGGACATGATTGGAAGAATTCTGGCAGTTAAAGAATGTTTTGTTTTAGCATTGAATGATATTAGTTCTTCTTATATGTGGAATGAAGCTGAATATCCGAAACTTTTGGAACTTCATGAAGTCTTGGGACCGATTCGTCCAGCACCTGAAGGCTTAAGGCGACGAAATGCCAATTTATTAACAAGTGAAGGTACATTTGAATTTCTGTTAAATGAACTAAAAAATTTAAACACTGAAATAAGTTTGAAATTATTATATTCTTTAGAAGAACGAATTCAAGAAAGAAGACAAGTAGAATTCGCAACTCTTTTGCTGTATTTGGAAAATCCACAAAACATCTCCAGTTCAGCAAAGAAATCTAGTGTACTTTCTTTAGCTTCAAAATTAGAAATTACTAAGTTATCTGGAGAGATATTGTCTAGATTATTTCCAAATTCTTATGTGGAAACCGATTCTGATGAAGAGAAAATCGAAGACACTACTCATCGGAGTAAAGCTTTTTTAAAGGAAGCCATGGAAAAATCAATTCATAAGTTTATTGAAGACCCTGAAGAAAAACTTACAAATCCAAAGACACTGAAAGCTGAATTTTCGTTATTTGAGGCAACGAATAAAAGAACTAAAAACTTAGATTTGTTATTTCATGTCCAGAAAACTATAAAACCAAGTTCATCAGTTGCTAGTGAACGAGTATTTTCAATTTCAGGCAATATTGTGTCCAAAATAAGAACTTAAGACTTAGTCACCGTTCAGTGGATATTTTATGTTTTTTAAAACCCTATTTTCTTAGGAGAAATTAAAATTAGTGAGATAAATATAAATATTATTTGAAATTTGAAATTATTTTGTGTAAGTAATGTGTAATCCTTAATTTTTTTTATATTTTGACTTTGTTATTGATTTCATTTTTTGTTATTTTATATAAATTAAGCGAAATATTTTTCCCTCTACTATTTTTGTTGACAAAAATTCGAAAACCGGCTAAAAGCGATTTTTTTGGAAAACTGGAATTCGAAAACCGGTTTTTCAAAAAGTAGGTTTTTGTGTAAACACTAGGTATAGGTATAGGAGAAAAAAAATCTGTTACGGTACTTATTTAAAAATATCTATAGTACAGAAGAGTTCCGTTAGATTAAATGAAAGCAATTATCATGTTTAATGGATTAATATAGACAACAAAATAAATGCAATACCAAAATATTTACTTCGTTACTTCCTTCTGCTTTTATTTCATAAAAGCGATATTGATTCGGAAACCTACTAACTTCTTATCCTCATCCAATTATGTTTGTTTGTATATACAAGTTCAGTGTTAATGTCAAATTTTTCTGAATTTATAATATCCATTCAAGTTCAATATAAAAGGAAAACAAGTTACATATGTATACAAACACATTCATATCGGCCGATAATTCCGTTTCGTATTTCGTAAAATATCCATTCAACCAGACAATATTACAACATCACAATAGCATGGAAGGCCACGGGAAATTTTTAGATGTATCCGACGGAGTTAAAAATAACACAACAATAGAAATTTCGTAATATCTAGAGCCAATTGGCTTTCTATATATACATATAGAAAGAGCTTGTGCCAACCGTAGCAGACAATACTGAATTTTTTGCCCCCAAGGCGTATATGGAAATACAATGGTAATATAAGCTTCCCTTGCGTATACTAGAATTAGCCATAGATCTACCGTTTGGCTCCAAACATTACCACCGAAAGAACAGGGCTGATGTGTGACGTCATCATCGGCAGGTGTTCGTAAATTTTAGTCTGAACTATTAGTTTAATTTATAATTATTGTCAAGGGCTTCCAGTCGTCAATTGATCCTTTCGTCGCACCCCATTCGATTTTATCATGGAAAAACGAAATTTCAAATCAAAAGCCAATTATAATTTTGCATATTTGAACACCAATACTTTGTCAATTGATCAATGATGTTCTGTGTGGAGCACATCTCCCAGAGTGCTACGTCTGAAATTGTTTTCCTTCGTAGATTACGTATTCCGTAATCAATATATTTTGCGGGAAGAGTAATAGATAAGATACAGTGTGTTTATTGCGTCGCCCACAGTCCTTGAAATCTTTACTAATTTAAGAATGTTTGCGGTTAACAACCCTGTGGTTAGTGGTTAAAGGTATGAAAGATCATTCGCTTCCCAAAAGTTGTTTCACTTCGATCAAAACTAAAGCGTTGCAGTGCTTACTGAAAAAAGTACCGATTTTTAAGTAATCAGTGTGCTTCGCCTTTGTTTCGTGGACATCCTGTGCACATAGTTGTTTTATTCAATCGTTTCAATATTTCTTCACTTTAAAGTAATATATCGTTGTGTTGCAAACACCTAGTGTAAGCTTTTAAATAGGATATCATTGAACTCCTAGTGTAATTTGCGAATTCTTGGGGCTGACATCCTTGGAGTTAGGGCGTTAATGATATGAAGATGTTTTGCTTCCTAGATGCACAGTTTTTCCGTGGACAGTCTAAATATAGGGTTATTTTATTTTCTATTTCTTTCGTATTGCGCTTGAAAAATCTTTCTTAACTTATCTTTTACCGTGAAAGAATTGCAAGGACTGTGGGCTGATATCACTAATACGTAGTATCGGGAGATCCACACCGCACAAAATTAATTTAATAAAATTCGGTACATATGTTTCAAGAGCACGTCGGCTCTCATTCTCAACCAATTCCAATTCGGGAATCTCCCGATATTACGTATTAGTGTTATCTTTTACCGAGAGATTTCATTAATGGTGCTGTCTTCTTAAAGATTTTCGAATTGTTTTTGAAGTTTTTTAATTTTTAGTCTTCCTCACCACTTCTTGAGCCACATACATACATATGATATGTATGATGATATCCATAAAGATGATATGTGTAAATTAAGTAATGAGACTGACAACGTAGCGCTTGATATGGCAACACGGAAAGCAAGGGACATGGAGGACCGACAAGTGGACATTGTAACACGCGTTCAGTGCAAGTTTGAACTCGATCAAGTCATTTGGTTGTCCGGTGTCGTTTTCTCCGTGAACCCGGTTTTCGTAGTGCGTTCTACAAATGAAAGACATTAATTTCGAGCAAAGGTATGCTATCAGGTTTTGCTTCAGACTTGGGCAAAGTGCAACAGAAACTTTAGCAAAACTTTAGCAGGCCTACGCAGACAGTGTTTTGTTGAAAGCTCAGGTTTTTCGGTGGTTGAAGGCATTTTCAGAAGGAAGAGATTCATTGGGAGATGAGCCACGCACCGGAAGGCCTTCAACTGCAAGAATCGATGGCAATGTCGATAAAATCCGCGATCTTGTGCGTTTAGGTCGTCGGTTGACGGTTAGAATGATCGGGGAACAATTGAATTTGTCTCACACCACCGTTCATCAAGTTTTGACGAATGAATTGGGAATGCTCGAAAATGGTTCCAAAAAACCATTCGCACGAACACCAGGACATCAGGAGGGAGAGGTGCCTTGACTTTTTGGAATCGATTGAAAATAATAAATTTTTTTTGGAACGTGTCATTACTGGCGATGAGAGTTGGGTGTTCGAGTATGACTCGAAAACAAAACGCCAGAGCATGGAATGGCACACTTCAGCCTCTCCAAAGCCCAAGAAAGCAAGAATGAGCAAATCAAAGGTGAAGAGCATGTCAAGAGTTCGTGCCTCAAGGTCAGATAGTTAATCAATATTTTTACAGAGAGGTCCTCGAAAGACTCCGAAAGAGGGTCGTGCGTGTGAGACGAAACATCAAGAACGATTGGAGTCTGCATCATGACACAGCAATTTCCATAAATGGTTTTTTTGGCTAGTAAAAATATTTCTGTGGCTCCTCGGCCTCCTTATTCACCTGACTTGAGTCCTTGTGGCTTTTTCCTCTTCCCAAGATTGAAAATTCATCTAAAGGGACATCATTTTGGGACACTCGAAAACATTCAAAGGGCTGTAACCGACCAGCTAAAGGCAATTCCAATATCCTAGTTCCAGCACTGCTCTGAGCAATGGAAGAACCGTCACCAACGCTGTGTGGCTTTCCAAGGGAGTTATTTTGAGGGTGACAACGTTCAATTAAAATTATATTCAAATAAAAATATTTAAAAATATCAGTCTCATTACTTAATTTACACACTTCGTATGTTTGCATGTATGTGGCTCAAGCAATGGTGACAAACACTAGAAATAAAAAAAAACTTCAAAGAGAATTTTAAAATCTTTAAGAAGACACAACACGTTGATCTTCAGTTGTCTGACCCTGATATAATACTGGAAAAGTCTCTTACTGCGACAATTCCCAGAATTTTGGTTACTGAATGTGGTTTGCTGGAAAATCACATATCTCTTGCTTACAGTTTACGCATCCATACTTTATTTTTAGAACATAAGCTTTACTGACACGCGGGATGTCATAAGTTACATTAAAATCACATCTAAAGTAATTTGGCTGAAGTGTGCACTCTTTGTTGCATAATTATTCCATTTCAAAGCACTTAACGTTTCAGAACTTTGATACTACTGTATTTTCAACTTCTATAACCAAATCTATTATACGTTGCAATTTCTCGGAACGTTTGAAACTGAAAATTGATTTCCAAATCTCCGTTCGCAGATTTCGTCTCTGGTGGAAACACATGGAAGCGTGGGAGCGTTACGGGCGTCCGCAGTTGCGCGAGTGGGTCAAGCGGTCAACGTGGCCGTGGAGAGGTTCGTCACAGTTGGCGAAACCATTGCGGACGATTACCCGGAAGTGAGGGATGGCATGTACGAGGCCTGCAAAGAGGCCAGACAAGCGGGTGAGTGAGTGGCAATCGATAATTGTATGACTTTCATCATTTCTTACGTGTGTACGGTAAGTGTATACAGTGAAACCGATTTTAAGTGGAGACTAACAGAGAGAATATTTTTATTTATTCGAAAAATATACTTTTTTTTTAAACAAGATTGTTACACATATGAATAATGAAATATTAACAAAGAAACGAAAAGAAAAGTATTTCCCGTTTGACAGGGTTGTCCGGTATTGGTAAATTTTAGTGTTATGGCTTAAACACTAAAGTTTATCAATTTTTCTCTCTCTTTGAGTGTGTACGCGTTCCTTTCTTAATGTCTACAATATTAAAACAGTTATTAATAAGGAAACGGAAAAAAAGTATTTTCCCTTTCACACCGGGGGCCGCTATTGATAAGTTATTACTTCTTTTTAATAATAAAACACTTATTAACAAAGAAACAAAAGAAAAAGATTCTTCGTTCGATAGAGGTGTCCGATAAGTATTGCTGTATATGCCATTACTTCGTTTTTTTTCCTTTTGAGAAAGCGTTCCCTTCGCAACATATGCAATATTAAAACAATTATTAGTAAGGAAATTAAAAACTACTTTCCGATTCAAAGAGGTGTCCGCTATGGAAAAGTTTTACTGTATATATACGCCATTACTGTTTGTCCTTCTATTTGCAATATTAAAACAGTCATTAATAAAGAAACGAATAAAGAGCATTCTCCGTTTGTTATAGGAGTCCGCTATTGAGAAGTCTTACTATATACGCTATTATTCTTGTATCCCTTTGAGAAAGCATTCTCTTAGTCTGAAAAGGGTACCCATGCGGTTAAACTTTACTTCTTCAACAAAGAAGTGCTAAAGTGCTAAGAAAATTGTTTTCTCAAAAACTTTCTCTTAAAAGAAGTGAGCTAACGATGAGTCTCTATGGACTTAGAGAGACGAGAACTCTATAATCTTAAGGGAAATTTTTCCCGGAGCTAATTGGCCCACTTTTCTCGGCCCCCGGGCCACAATCAACATTGTGTTGTACAAAGGCTGGGAGCTTCTGATGGCCAAACGCCGCCGTGCTTCGTGGCAGGAAGCCAAAATTCTTCCGGGGGTATAAATAAATATTCCTCGTTTTAAGTAGTCAGCCAAATACGAATACCGCCGTCTAGGATGTGACGATATATGGTTTGCTATAACATATAAATTGGAATTAAAGTTAGTATAGATTTAATATGAAAGTACAAAAATTTCTATCTTTTCTGTTTTTTTTTCTTTTTAATTTGAGTTAAAATAAAATATAATCCCGCTCCAAGAGAACATACTTCTTTTGTGAATAGTATCTATCTGGTCCTCAAGAAGGAGAAAATACTTAGTCTTTCTTTAGAAATGAAAATAATTAAAACTCTTAAGATGTTCCAAATGTGTACAAGAGCAAACTTACCTGTCAGAAAGTTGCAACCCAACACAGTACAAATATTAACCAAGGAATACACAAAGGTAACGTGAAATGCACTGGGAATTTTTTTTTGTAAATTTTGCTGCAACTGCAAATATTTGTACTACACTTATCCACACTATTCATACTAGTTAATATTTGCTACACACATTTCTCTCAGTGTACACAACAACATATCAAAAGGCAAATGAAGATAAAATACAGAAAAGAATCAAATACAGAGGAAAAGAAAAAGGTACTAATAATCAATCGGCGAAATTTGAGTAAGTAGCGCAATAAGTAAAAATAAATACAGCGAACAGGAATAAAAATGGTAATAACAGGAATAATAAAGATAATGTTTGTTTAAGTTAGTTGTTCCTTAGCTATAGTATGGTAGAAAGAGGGGTAAAATTGATGTCGGATTAGGACGATATTAAATTATGCGCGTGACGTAGACACTATGGGAGAATTCAAGGTAGAATTAAGGGGAACATATGGAACATAGAAAGTTAATGTTTAACGGGAGGAAGGACGGGGTACATGAAGCTGAAGTTGTGAGAGTAGATTTGGCGAGTCAATCCTTGAACGGACCAAGTTGTAAACAAATTTTATTGAATAGAGCTGGCATCTAACTTTCAATGACTCGATCGCATAAGCAGAAGCTGATGGCTGAAAGCGCAACTGGGATAAGCATTCTCCTCCTTAAACCATAAATACCTTAGAAATTTCCTTTGTACGCCCTCAACAGCTAACTTATGAGAATCGCAGTAGAGATTCCATATCATGCAACCGTACTCTAGTCTAGGTCTAATATATGTAAAATATAGGAGCTTGATAGTGTTAATATTGAAGAGGGCGCTGTGCCTAAATCCTAACATCTTCATTGCGGAAGATACAATGTAGTCCCTCTGCGCAGCAATCGTAAACGAAGCATCAAAGTTAATACCAAAATCCTTCACTGTTGTGTCCCGTACAAGAGACATTCCATCAATCCTGTAATCGAAATCTATTGGTTTGACTTTTTTTTGTAAAGCTTACGACCTTACATTTTCCAATAATGAAATGAAGTTTGTTTGTCGTACACCAGTCATTAATCTTGTTTAACTCTTTTTGATGTACACGCCACAGATGCAAAAATTTAAGGTCATCAGCAAATATGCATTTTTTACTGTCAATGAACTCCAATAAATCATTAAGCAGGAACATTAAGGGACCTAAATAAGAAACTACATAGCATATATGGATGTTAATGTGAAACCTGTAAGAATGACTCCATGTTACCAGTTCATTAAGGTCAGATTTAAGTAATAAGGAGTCATTGTCGTTTAATATCGTCTGAATATGCAAGAAATGGGCAAATGAAAAAGACCAATAAATCATGAATAAATGGAATTGATAGAAAGAGGAGCTAAATTTAAGCCTTTTGGAACCCCAGAACTGGGACAAAACTCGTATGAGCAACATCCATTGTATAGCAGATAGCATATACGACCACTCACCTAAGATGTTACGTTTTATTCCGACAAATTAAATTAATTAAAATATTAAAGAAACTTAACCAAACCAATCGTAACTAGTAATGCCTTGATTCCGAAAATTAATATCGAAGACAAAATACCACAGTCCCGAAATTCAGGATCACGAATCGACGCCTGGAACCCACCTGTGCGTCTCTTCATCCAGAGTTGTCAGCCAGCGTACAGTGAAGACGGCTTGCGTTGAATTATTTAAGTTGGAGAGGGAAGGCGTCACCCGTTTGAAAATTAAACCCTGTCAGGGAATTCCGCATAAACCAATCGTACGGGGGTGTAAATCAGAAAGTACCAGAGGGATGTGTGACCCAAGACACAATTGAAAGTTCAACACACCAAAGCTAATTAAATAATATATTATCTAAGGTGAAAAGTATAGGTACATTTGACACTTAATCAAGCATTACAGAGAAGAGAAATAAGATTTTACTTTTGGTATCACAACCTCTGTTGTTAACAGAATTTAACTATACTATAAAACGCCTAGATATATAAACTCGAAACTCATTAAGTTAAATGAACATTATATGGGCGTCGTATGTCGCAAAGTGTTGCCGCAAAATGTCTAGCATGTGAGCACGCATTACATAAAGTAAAAGGACATTCAACAATTAAAACATTCATCAAATGATAATTTAGGAAATTTAACCGATGCTGACTGCCCTACATTTATTACGTAAAAGTGGTAACCAGGATATCTATTATGTTATTAAAATTGTTATAAGATTTATACATCCTATGCGGCGTTCGTAACAAAATATTGATTCTATTTGAGAGGCGTGGTACAACAAATGTAATCTCATCTAACAATCTAGGTGCCTCTGAGTGAGAGTGCAAGATAAAGAAGTTTAATATCATTACGATTTCGGCGAAGTTCAAGTGGAATGTATTAATTAAAGCTTCGTGATTAAGATAGACACCGTTAATTTTAAAATATAATAATTTTAGAAATGTTCGTTGAACCTTCTCCATCATATCGGAATAAGTTTTTCAAATAGGATTCCATATGACTTACGCGAACTACGATTTGGAACGTACATTAGCAAAATATACGGTTAATAATCAATTGTAGGGAATGGCTTAACATTTCTAATGATAAAACCGAGTACCCCAAATGATTCTGATGTAATATTTAGTTTACCCTTATTAAAATTTCATGTTGAATAGAATGTAATATCCAAATCTTTAAAGGAGGTACATCGAGGGATATCATTGCTGAAATGACAACTAAAATTCATAGGGTTAGGTTTACGGCTGTAAGAGACTACGTTGCTTTGGAGATGTTCAGTGTCACACAAGACTCAAGTTGATGGAGTTGCTCTTGAAGTTCTAAGTAGTCATTTGATCTTTTAATTTTAGCAATTTTAGCATACAATTTTGAATCGTCTCAGAGAAGAAATTTATTACAAGCGAGTTTAGCACATAAATCATTGACGAATACCAAAAATAATACCGGACCTAGATTACTACCTTGGGGTATACCGGATTCAACAACCAACTTGATGAACCCAGGCATGACATAACGTCACCTTCCATTATTGTCAAGGCTTTTTGGCAAGAATGTAGTTATGATTGAGAGATCAGTAACAGCGGACCGGATATTAACAAATCCGTGTTGACTTTCAGAAAGGAGACTTTAAATTCAGGGTCAATGATCCTATATAAAGATTTTTCAAATACTTTAGCAAAATTATTGATAATTGTTATTGGTCTATAATTTTGTATCTGAGATGTCACATTTCTCTTATGCCCTGGAGTGAATCTAGTTATTTTCGAGCAGTTTGGAAACGTGGATGTAGATGGCTAAATTAAACAGATGGTGAAGACTTGATCGCATTTACGTATTTGCTGCATTCGTTTTTAAGTGACTTAAGGGAGGAAAAGATGTCAATTTCAGGTAGCGATAATACAGTGATGGTGTAATTGATATTCGACAAGGGAGAAGTAGATATCGAAGTTATAGAGCGAACAGTGCAAAGGCAAATATACGCACAACTTTAAAAAAATCCAGATAAAATTATATCGCTTTATCTTATGATTTACCATCCTCTTTATATATATATATATATTTTTTCCTTTCTTTATGTTGACGTGTTGATGTAAGTAATCGTCCCGTTATAGAGCTACTAATATTCCTCCGTTTTTTTACATAAAATAAAATATCTCGGCATTTTTACGAGCCCCGTATTTCGTCGTGAATTTATCTCTGGGGAAGGAGACGGGCTGCGGATAAACGCTGCGTAGGTGAGAAGTGGAAAATGCGTAGTGCGTAGGAGCCAATTTAAAGAAAAAAAAAGGAATATGGACCTAACTTGTTTAGTTAGTGTGCGTTAGATGTGTACGAATAAAATTAGGTACGATGTCCATACATACAATATAAATATTTGCATAGTAATGCTTTGGAGACGTGGAAATTGGAGAAAAATTCAAGCGTGAAATTGAACGTATGTTTATAAAGAAATATACATTCCCTATGTACCTATCTGCTTCATTATTATTTTTTTGATTTGTAGCGTATGGGATATTACATATTATAAAAAACGGTTATTTTTCTACTGTTGTTAACAATACGCAGACCCTTGCTATATTTCTATTTCTTATATCTTCAGGAATTTCTGCAACGAATACTGGCTGTTCAAACATTTGTAGAGCTATCGTCTTTTGCAAAATTCGATTCCAAAATGGATCCTAAAACTTAGTTCCTTTGGTACCTGATTTAATTTCTTCTATGGTTTTGCCACCTTCTTTGAACATCTTGACAATAGGTAGGATTATTACTTTTAGTTAATAGCACATATATTTCACCACTTACACGTTAGGTAAAAAAAAATTTTGCTACTCTATGAAATGGTCTAAAAGTCACCTTACCGATTTGTGTTTAAATTAACAAACATGAGATAGATCAAATTTGTTGGGAATGTAGCCAGTTCAATTAAAACACAACTTTATTGTTACGCTGGAGTTTATCGGTTTTTATTTAAAACCTTCTTCAGGAGTACAAACTACACTTTGATGATAGGACAAAAGAAAGAAGAAAATTATGTTGAACTATTACTTACATGTCGTGACTTAAAATGTTATTTAACATGTTAAAATATGGACAAAATATTTACGTTGACAC
>JARFOC010000728.1:89649-114392 GCA_031763485.1 Osmoderma eremita | reverse complement strand
AGCGCTTCCTCGCGATTTAGGAGGTTTCTGTTCTTTTTAATATAAATCGATTCATAAGCATCTAGCTCGCGCGTCGACGTTACCCCGTAGTAATCCGAGTACCGAGGAGTAATCCGAACAGTGTGCTTATTGTGTTGCCCCACAGTCTTTGCTATCTTTACTAATCATCATATCGCCTACAAGATCTTTGATTCGGTCAGCATTGGCTCTTGAGGTCTTCCAGAGTTACTTCCTCTAATATTTTAGAGATTGCTTTGGATCACCTGAAAATTGTATCTTCGCGACAAAGCATTCTCCTCCACAGACTGGTTTCAATTTGACAACGAGTTTGGGTTGTGTCTGAATTTGATTTTGCAAATCACTCATTTTTCCAATATACTACTGGAAATCTCTTTAGCTCTGACAACAATAGACAATAGTTCTCCTACCAGGTAGAAGATTACAATGTTGCCAAATCCAACGATATTGAAAAACCGATATGACTATTTTTTTTACAGACTTCGCGCGTTTGTTGGGAAAGGGGAACTTTTAATTGCATATGCAGAATTTGTACAAATGCGTAAAATGTTAAATAGTAGTGTTTAAAATGATGCATAATTTCTCGTTGGAACTGAAGATGGTATAGACCGATAAATACCGGAAGACATTTGATAATTTTATTTTTTTTAATCCTGATTATGAATATCAACGCCAAATACATTTAGTTCCTGAAAGTGAATAGGTGTAAATGTAAATATATAGGTGAAAAAAAAAACAAATGATAACAATGAAAAATTGCTTAGGAAAAGATATTATGTGACAGATACGTACTTACACATATTGCAAGTTGCGGAGAATCGAAAAAACGAATCATCGTCTGCGACTGGATCGCTCAAAGTGTTTAAAATTTAATGCGTTCCCGAATTTTATTATGTAATTCTTTTGCAAATAAAATTCCATTCGCGAATTTATCGGAAACGAATTGTTCGGGAATTAAATTCAAAAAAATTACTATATTATTTTATTATGCTCTTTTTTTTCTTTTTCTTCGAATTAGATATATAAGGTAGTTATAAAATTGAAATTAAAGTCTAAAAAATTTAAATAGGGTGTAATATATATATATATAGGAAGGTTTATTAAAGAAACAAATAAAATAAAGCCAAAAGGAAATAAAATAAATTATAATAGATTATATACACGGTGAGGGTGAATATAATGAATTATGTAAATTTAAAAAAAATTAAAAAAAAGGGGACCCCCTTGAAAATTTAAGTTCTAAAAATATTTGAAAAAATAAAAAGAAGAAAGACCCCTCCCCCCCGAAAATGCAAGGTTGAGATATTACTGAAAAAATTAGAAATAAAAAGGGGGCCCCACGGAAAATGGGCCTCCCTGAAACTGTAAGTCTTAAATGTTTGAAAAAAAATAAAAAATAAATGGAAGAGGGCCCCTTTCAAAATTTAAAAGTCTCAAAAATGTTTAAAGAATAATACCAATACAATTGGAGGAGGGCTCGATATTGTTTATAAAATATTTTATTTTCATAATAAATTTTCTAAAAATTTTTGAAAACATAAAAAGAATAAAAGTGCTCCCAATGAAAGATTTAGAAATTACTGAAAAAATAAGAAATATAAAAAGGGGGGTCCCATGAAAATTTAAGTCTTAAAAACGTTTGTAAAAAAATATTTAAAATGGGCCCCCTCTAAACTGTAAGTCTTAAATGTTTGAAATAAATGGAGGATGGCCCCCTTCAAAATTTAAAAGTCTTAAAAATGCTTAAAGAATGATACAAATGCAATTGGAGGAGGGGTCCATATTGTTTATAAATTTTTTTATTTTCATAATTAATTTTTGAATATTTTTTTAAATCTGTATATTTCGGTTACATTTTTTATTTTTATTGAAAATTCGAAAAGATTGGTTCATTTCGATTCCTATTCGTCCGTGAATGGAAAAGAATCATAAGTGGGAATGATTTCAACAGTAAATTAAATGAATTAAATTCTATTCTCGAACGATTCAAATACGAACGAATTAAATTATTTGATTCGCGAATCGAATTTTTCCGCACTCTCATATATTGTAAACGAATCGATGGTATCTTTTAAATAAGAAACATTACTAACACAATTTATTTGCCTGTTTATAATTTAAGTATATCCGAGGATTAATTTTTGCATAAACAGGCCAACACCAACTCAACTGACAATAAAGAATTAGTAAAAATAGTTATTTTAATGTACAAGCAGCAATAATTGTAAAGAAAATGGAACCAGTAATATCTATTGCATGGTGTAGTGTAATATCTTTTACATTCCAAGAGAAATAGTATTATCGCAGATTTAACAATCACATTTTTTTCTATATATCCAACAAAAATTGCATCTCGAACTTCACTTGACATACATATATAATATTTTGAGAAAAATAAGAAAAATACGTCTTCCATGCAAATAACAAACGATATGAATTCGTTTGCACGTGACAGCAAAGTAGGAAAACTGTTGCTATTTACATATAGTGTTCAATAATTCTCCAATGAACATGTTTTTTTTTTAATTTCCTTTTTATATACTGTTCATTAATTCACGGTATAATAAATAATAATAATAATGTATTAAGAGTAATGACAACTGATGATAAAACGATATATTTAAGAGATTATCCTAGCTGTTATATAATATTACTACATAAATATGTGTTTGTAATAATCATAGTAATAATATTAAAATAATGAAAGAACAATCATATAAATTCATATGACTGCAATGTGTTTTTCATAAAAGTTATTATATAAATAAATATGTATACAGTAGGGTATATTAGTGTATGTATTTTTAGCCATTTTATAATATGATGTATAAAAGAAGGTTTGTTTTTCTTTTTCGTATACCTAATTGGTGATACATAATACATAAATAATTGTATAATAGATGGACGTAGACAATTCGATGTGATCTCTATTTTTCAAATGTATACCCCCTTTCTTATTGTAAGACATTTCATATTTCAACTTGGTCATATTGTGTCTCCTGATGTCTGAATATACCTTTCTATAGCAACTAAAAGACGAACTGGTAATCTTGTCTATCTGAGAATTATACGAGCAGATGGAATGTATGTATAGCTTTTATCATAATGGGGTACTAAAAATTATAAAACTATAGCCGTTTCAATTTAGCAACCGATTTTCGTCAGCTGTTCCGTGAAATACTTACCAACTTTATATTTACATTTTTACAATTGTCTAACAGAGATTGTGACAATCTAGTAACATTTTAAGTTGAAATTTTTAGTTCCATCCTTAGTTGCCAAACAAAACCGCGTCATATATCATGTGACAAGGTTATACTTTAATTTTTCTACTTACTGTTAATATTTGGCGTTTTGCAATTTCAATGTATAGTACACCACAAGAACACGGTATCCTACATACTCAAATATCAAATTGTCTATCAAAATATTATTTGTTAAATGCCAATTTAGTAACAAGATGTTTTTTTTAAAGTATCATTTATTGAGAAAACTTCATATCGAACAATTTCTCGATACTGAAGATGTTAGCCGCAAATGAAACGTTTGGAAAAAATTTCTATGGACCACGACCCTTAAGTCCAGAAGAAAATATAAAATTATTACATTGAATATATCCTTTAATGATTGGATTTCGGAATCCTATTTTGCTATATTTTGGCTTATTTTTATTATGTTAAATTTCATATTGATAGTTAAATAATGTTTGTCATGTGCAATTAGATTAGTCTATTTTATAATCGTGTCTACACATTTATTTATTTATTTGGAATAAAAACTTGCGAAATGGCCATGATATTTCTTGCTAATCTCAAATAATCATCAATATTCAAAGGATTACTAGTTCTTCTTTGATAGTTGAGACATAAGTATTGCTTTAAATCACATCACACTAAACACAGTAATTGAGGACAGGGCAATAACCATTAATCGAAATTAGGAAATGGTGAACTAGGAAAGAAGTAGGATTTTGTCTCACCTTCCATTAATAATATTCAGCAATGATGTTCTTACAATATAATTGTAATAATAATTGGCCGTGTTTGAAAGACACAACGTTTAGCCAACTGTTGAGTGTTTTTCTCTGAACGCTAGCGGTGTAGACAACATGTTTACCAAGCGGACGCCTTTTTTTTCTGCGAATAGGAAACTTGCTTTATTTACGTTTCAAATACAGCAGAAAACATAACCTATAATCACCTATATCTATTATAACGGTTTTAAGAATTGGCTTATTTCGAAATATGAATACGAAGGAGCGTTATAGAATGTAACAGAAACGAATGAAACGTTCTAGAATGTTCATAAAATTGATCATTTGAATACTTGGAAATAATCACTTCGAAGCAATTCTTATTCTTCCAGGGAATATTACGAGGATGTATATTAAAGCTCTCATGAAAAATTGGTTCTACTAAATCATATAGGATATGTTTCAATATGTTGTTGTTACTATTTTCTAAGGTACAATCGTCTTCCATAAAAACAATATATCATTCTCAATAACAGATTTAAGTGAAAAAAGAAAAAAAGAAAAAGTCACAGGAACGCCATAACCTCAAAGTGTTTATTACACTTAAATTATCTCTGTTCTCAACTGTCACCACAATCACAACAAATCCTGAAATGGGCGTTCAGGAACACTAAACATGTTGAGTAAGCGCGTCGTAAACATTGAGACAGCGATTTGTGTCTTTCGAACGCAGCCAAATGATTTTAAAAAATGACACATTTAAATGTAGCATTAAAAACTTTACATACATAAATATGTCGTGCCTGTAACCATTCAGTCGTATTTTTTTAGCACGTATTTGTAATCATATAATAACAACCAATAATAAAAGAAACAATAATAATATAATCTGTTGTAATCATCCCATATTTACCACTACCTAATAAAAGAAAAAACAGTCGTTCTGTTTTTGTTGAGATAATATGCAACAAAAATATTCTTTTGTATTAATCGAGAATTGTGTTCATCTTTGCTTAGGTTTTAAGTAGTTCAAAAATAGGTTATATATGTATGTATACAACGCTTGTTAAGTCGTAATGTTAGTTACATCCAAGGTTTGTGAGTAGTAGGATTTATATTTAGATAAAGATGAATATATTATTAATGATAATAATACGAGATATTTTCATGAACCAGTAGAAATTAGTTTTTGTACCTCTCAATAATAATGTACGAAGATATACCTATATAATACATATGTATAAATTTATGAATATAAGAATAATATACGTATGCATGTAGATTGACTTTATTTACCTAATGGAAACAATAAGGAAACAAACTAATTGTTACTGGATTTTCAAAACGATATAAAGAAATCTTTATGCATGTGTATGGATGTTTTTTATCTAGTGGAAAGTTGTCTAATCGACTGCTAACCATGTGTAATGGAATAAGAATCTTCATAAACAGGATCATTATGTGAAATGAAAGGTTATGTGTATGTAATTCGTATAAAAATATATCTGGTATGCTGTTGCTCGTGTTGTTTCTGTTTATTTTCAAGTTTAAAGTGTATACAAACCAAAAAAAACACAATATGTTGTGAGTCAGTACCTGGCTCTGAATCCCTTTCCCTTAGTTTTCTCTGACCTACCACTACGTAGAGCTTGATCAGGAGGATTTAAAACGTTTTCTAGCGGTGTCAAAACTTCTAAATATGTTGTAAATAATATGGTATAATAAATAGAAAGAAAATGATGATTAAAGCGTACTTTATTGGGTGGTCAGTAACTAAGACAGTAGTGCTTCGTGCGAATTAGAACTATCTCAGCGTTAGCGTTAATATACAGCCGCGCCTGCTTATTTAGAAAATAATTGATCTAACTTTAGTACGAAAACCTATTCACTCGGCATGCTGTGCTTTGCGTCCATTGGAAATCGAAAAAACCGGTTAGGTCAAGCGACAACTGTCATTTAAAGCGACATCTGTGGCAAGATTCTATAAGTTTTGTGACATATATACTATGTTCAATTCGCTCTGGGTAAGTATCATACCACGAGAGCAATAATGCTTGTCTGAGTTGTTCTGATCCTAACCATTTTCCGCAACGCGTATATAAATACTTTCATTCATTTTTCTATTCGGAGTTACCAACTTTGGTGATCCTGCATTGTAGCAATCCGAGTCGTCGGGTACCATCGGGTGCACAAATACTACGCTATTTTCTTCAGGGATATATGGAAAAGTAAACAGACCAAAACACGCCATCGGTTTTATATAGATATACTCTGTTTGCAGTATTTGATACAAATAGAATTTTAAGTAATACAAACAATAACATTTCTTAAAAACCATTTATATATATTTTTTAAATAAATAAAGTAGCAATTTCAGAGAGAATATTTCGTAAATATTTCAAAACCATAAGATTTTATTATTATTATTGTTTTTATTTACTGTATCAATGTCATTTCGCTAATAGCAAGCCCTTTTTGTAATATCGAAAAACCTAAAGATGTATTTGAAAATGTTTGGAAATGTTACTATAATAATAATAGGAACATATAACATTTTATCGATTGACTTGATTTATCAAATACCTTATCTAATACTCTTTGTATGTGTGAGTGACGTGTACCACCCTGTTCTATTTCTCGTGTCACTCCTTCCAAATCCTCCTCACTACACTTTTCCAATCACCCCTTCTTTTACACTTGCTTTCTTACTATCTTTTCTTTACTGTCTTGACTTTTTCATTTTTATTTATTTTCATTTCAATCCGTTATTCTCGTAACCATTCCAAATATCCCCTGTCAGCATCACCACAGCAACTTGTTGTTATGTACTGTACCGCGACGTAACTGCTATGTCGACGCTTTCCAAACTATACTAGCAGCACACGGCCTTCCTAATCATCCTCTGGATTCTATGGTGGCAACTTGAGTGCGGTTAGTTCCACTGGCGCGTCGTACCTCGTCTGGTAGACCCGCGATGTAGTGTATGAAATTTCGGTTGTATGGCGCTGTGTGACGTGTAATGTTTTTATAATAATTTACAAGATACAAAAACAATAAAGTATTCTTTGATTTAGTAGATTGATTGATTTTATAGACTCATTAATTGTCGCTGGTTGTATATTACCCTTACTCCCTACAAAACAGAGACTACCTTTACCGATTGAGCCTCGGGTATTAATGGAAACTGTAATATTAATTCAAATATCAATCGTATAGGTGGCAGTCCTGTGCGTATTTAATTAACGCTTAACTACACCTACTCTATGGCGTGTATTTTGGTCCGTTTACTTTTTGATTTGCCCCTGTAGAAAGGGGTGTACTTTGTGAGCAGTTGACGCATGCGCCCGTCTCGGATGCCTAAATTGCATCATAACCCAAACTTTTTTTTAGAGCTATTTGTAGTGGATTTAACCAAATAATGTCATAATTGTCATTGGCTGTTCATAGTCGTATGTTACGTGTATTTTGGGCCAATTAATATTATTGTTTTGTCCGTTGGAGGTTAAAATCGGAATCTTTTAATACTCAAATTTGTGAAAGATGCTACTTACGCTAGAACACGCCTAATTATTATTTTGGAGGTTTGCTTTAGAAACGGTTAACATGGAGCTGACGGACAATGGAAGTACTGTCACAATGGAAGATTGTGAATTTTGAGTCAGGAATAGATGAAATAAAACACCAACAAAATACAATATAAACGTGGTTTTATTTTATATTTAATTTGTCAGTTCCACTGTCAGACATTCACCTGTACATACATATTTTCTTTTTCTTCCTTTTATTTGAATCCCCAAGCTCCATTATCGTTTCCCCAATTCCATTTCCTTCTCTATTTTCATTCTCCTAATATTATATTTATGTCTTAAGTCACATTTATTTATTTTTACATATTTAAAATGTAGATTACAAAATACCCTAATATTATTATAATTAATATATTATTAAATACATAATACATTATGTATTCATGTGAATATCTTACTCCTTTTGATGACAATAAAACATTCGGAATTTGGGGGAATTTAGACTATATAGTTTTAGGTTTGTTTACTGTATATACTGTGCAAGGTGTGCTCAAGTTGTGTTTACGATCTCGCCCGGTGACATATTACCGAAATAGCGGCGTATACAGCGCCATCTCTGTGGAATGCGGTTAACAACTCGCTGGAGTTTTATACTACTGGCTGGTATTTATTTATATATTTATGTTATGTTTACTTAGGGTTGTATTATATTGGAATACGTGTGAGTTTCAATATAATGATTATCATGTATCACGACACTTATAAGCTGCTTAAATATACTCTTTATGTTGTATATTAGATATATTGTATTACAATAATAAAAATAAACCTTTCCTAAGTGTATTATTTTAGTAGACATTTACAGTGCGCTTATACTTTACTTACATACGCTTACACAATATAATATTAATAATAATATATGTAATATAGAATTATGAATCAAATTCTGATCGGATTTTCTGTAATAAGCACATAAAATCGGATTAGAAATCGATCATTATTTGACAAAATGACGTTAGGACATTCTTTTATTCTCATCTTTCCCGTGCACCTCCGATTTGTGAGTATGGCACCAAACTTCACTTTGATACCAACCTCAAAATCTTAAAATATACTTATATTGGATTTGATCATCTAGAAATATACATATATACTAAATATTCTTTTTTTTTTCTTTTAGATATAATATGTATTTAATACATACATCTATTTTCACATTTTTCTCTTTTTAATTAGTAATTTATTTACAATAAAAGGGATACTGTTGGATTAGGAGAAAGAGACAGAGAGCAAATATAAATAGAATTATCATTTGGAAAGCTCATCTATATAATATTATAATATGTAATATATACTAATTAATACACAAATATATAGCTAAAACTATGTACATTTACATACATTAAAAAATAGCAATATATTTTTATAATAATATATTATGTGGCTGTTTATAATTATAAGTATATATATATATATATATATATATATATATATAATTCTTTCATTTTGCTTTAAATACACATATCTTCATAATTAAACGTACGTATTTGTGGCAGGTTTATACTCATTGTGAGACGTTTAGATAGGTCTTTTTGGTATTTAATTTTCAAACTCCGCCTACATTATATATCATTGGAGTATATCAAACTTGCTTTTACTAACGTATTAAAGGGCTTTCTAAAGTAATCAATTCGCTCAGACGACTTGCTTATAAATTATAATAAACATATCTTAATGGAGATCAGATAAAATTATTGGAGAAAGATTGTATTTGTATTTTTAACAGGAATTAATATCAATTTAATTTAGCGTGAACCCAAGTAAGACATTATACTTGCTTTTTTTATTTATCCTTAATCATACAACTTCATAGTGTTACCAATGTAAGGGAGTGAAATAAAATCAGCAATACAATTAGGAATACTTTCATTTGATAAAATCATAATACAAATACAATCCTCCTATAACAGAGAAAGCTAGTTAGACTCTACTAAACATCAACGTTAGCATATAAGGAGAAAAAGCAGCTTATTTCTTCCCATTAGGCTATTTGGACCCTTCGACAGAAACTGATCGATCAAATCGAAAAGAGAATTTAAAAAAGAAATGTTAAAAACCTCACGTAGAACGTGTTAAAACACCGGGTTGCGAAAGATTCGCTTTCGAATACGACGAATATTTCTTCGATCTGTGTGCGCGTTACAATGTACCACTCCTAAGTACAATATAATACAATATAGTTTTTTGTGGTGTGAATATTTCTGAGTTAAGCGTACTTTTCCCGTCCGTTTTCCATCGATTCGGTGTTTTAACAGAGTCAATAATACATTAAAAATCATATATGTACGTGGTGTGCTAGAATAGTATAACGTCGGAGTGAATGTCAAACATATTAATGGCTGATAGAATGCATGAATGTAATAACAAGTGTAAGAGATGTATTTATATATATCTGGATACATTAAAACTGGTAAAATTGATAATTGACATAATGTCAATTTTGACAGATGACAGGGGTTATATCAAGAGTTATTTTTATGTTAATCTTGAACATGAAATCCATAAAATAATGTATCTGGGATTAATAAATAGCTTAATGTATTTGAAATTAATGTTTAATAATTAATAACTTTCTTAACACACCTCGCCTATATTACTTTGCAGCATATAATTCTTTTGGTATAACAATATACATTTATTTCTTTTTATATAATCATAAGCATATTGTAAAATCGACATTAAACTCTAAACACGTATAACTACATAAATATGTATAACTATTAAAGGGAATATTATAGAACTTTATTAGGCAAATTAATCTTTGAAGTAAAATAATTTTATTTGTGTATCAGCGAAAAATGTTCATTTAATATTAAGTATAGCAATTATATAATGAGAATAATACTAATATGTAATGATACCATTAAAATACATATACATTGCTTTTTCCAACTGGCACTATGTTGTATCAAATATTATATTAATATACAGGATCTTCCAAGTTGAGTGGTATATTAAAATATTTTGGGGATGGAAATGTAGAAAAATTCCGAAAATAAATACACTGCCATAGGCCATAATGATCTTTCAGAGTAAATCATTTTCACTTTGGCATCACTTCCGGTTGATCGGAAGTCGCCATTAACTTTCTTATATTAAATGGAATGTTATAACTTTTATTTCCAATTCTAATTATAAACGTTGTCCTAAATACAAAATGTTAAGGTTTCCCTATACCTAAATGTAACCGATTTTGAGATATCTTCAAATTTATGTATCGCGATATCGGTCAATCGGAAGTGCTGCAAAATATGAAAATAATTTAGGCTGTCTACTTATTTTCGGAATTTTTGTGTATTTCCTTCCCTAAAATATTCTAATAGGCCACTCAACTTGGGAGACCCTGTGTTAGTTGCATAGACGAAACGCAGTTGTCGCCAATAATCATTTTTTAGACGACCAGACGAATAATAAACTACTGATATGTTGGCAGTATATATATTTGTTTGGTCGTCTACAAAAATTACCTTTGGCGACACCTGTATTTCGCTTAGCAACTAATCATAATATAATAGGTTAGTTCGTTTTGACCACAGCGTTATGCAACCAAATGCATGCACATGCGCAGTAATCGCTTTCTGTTCGATTTAGTTTATCGTTAGTTTTATGACGCCAAATGGATGTTCGATTTGGATTCTACGACTTGCAACTTACCGCGGCTGTAATGCAGCGTCGCAAATCTTGCATCCACTCCGGGAGCATATTTTGGCCGTAGAAAAGAGGTTAGAAGTATTTGTGATATTTGTATGGTGGTAACAAATCGGCGCTGCTATTGAGAGATTTGTGTGTGTGTCGTTGACAGTTGTTGATTTGTAAATCATCTAAATAGATACGTTATGGATAATGTAAAAGGTAAATGAAAAATATAATTTTAATACACGGTGTAGTCGCAAAATTATATGGGTGTTCCTTTTTAGATTCAGAAATTAACTGAACTGAGAAATTAACTGAAATTAGTTGAACTGAGTGGTCAAATGTAATTAAACTCTTAATTGCGGTATATGTATGGTCAACCTTGAAATATGTAAAACTCCTCGTTAAGTTAAATGGTAATTTTTGCGTCGAGACAAAACGAACATGTACTCGTCTTGCGAAAACCGCCGTCATAAAATCGTTCTACGGCCATTGCTTGCGTTTAAAAACTTAACGCAGCGCCATACAGCTGGATTTTCGCGTCATGACCCAGGGGCCAAATCGAACGAACCTATTAATACATTTGGTGCTATGTATTTTAATACACGTATAGCAGACGTCATATTATTTTTCTTAGGTTTAAATACTTCCGCTGCGGAATATCTGCATCATACACATTATTTTCTTACAGTTTTATTACACATATACTTTTTATCTTACATTAATAATATTGCCCTTAAAAATTAAATTTCTCTTAAATGTCCCATGCGAATACATTTTTTCCTCAATCGTAAAAAAATATACATGTACATACATATACAAGATTATGGTAACTTAATATTTCTTTTTTAATATAATTCTGGTAATTTTCTTTTTGTTTATTTATGTAAACTTAAATCTATTCCTTTTAAGCATTCTTAAAATAATAACATAATTCTACGTACGTACGAAGACAGGAATAAATATTCGTTAATACATGAAAGGGGTAAAAACTGCCATAAAATTTAGTTTCAGTGATTTTTCTTATTAAACGGTTTAAACGGTTCATTCTGATTCTTTCTTTCGTGGTGGTTTTGGCGTATAGCGATTTCAAGAATATGAATTAATTTTTACTGAAAATTTAGTTATTATGCAAATATGAGCTACTTCATGCACGTGCGTTAAATTGTCTGTACAATGGGAAGGATGTTAAATATTTCTTCTGTTTTTCATTAACTTTTATTATCCTACACTCAAAGATTGGGCAGCCGACAATAAATGATACATCTATTATGTATGTGGTAGAACCTCTGACAAATATATAAATAACTGCCCTAAAAAATTTATTGCCTCATAAATTTGGAATATTTCAATTTACAAAGATTGCGCGCGCAGAGTGTGGGAATCAGGTAAAACAGTTGTCAGCCTTGTGTAGCAAACTGATTTAACAAACATATATGCCACTCACAGTAGCTAAAATCCCCCAAATGGAATACAAAACAGAACCGTTGTTAATGACGTTGTTACCATAGACAAAGCACATACCCCATAGTAAGGAGTTTAGAAGAGAAGGTCGACCAATTTATTATGTGGATGAAACATGGATGAATGAAGGTCATACAAACGCATAGTGTGGATGGTGTGGAAAACCGAAGTTAGGCATTCAATGAAGGGGTGTCTGCAGGATTAAGAAACCCGTCTGGGAAGGGGAAGAGGCTTATTGTTTTTCATGTTGGATCTGAACATGGCTTTGTTGATCGAGGGTTGTTGCTTTTCGAAGGCAAGAAAACTGGAGATTATCGTGAGGAGTTTAAAAAACTGGTCTATTTGTTATGAAAATTACCTGATAATGCTGTTATAGTCATGGACAATCCATCGTATGGTTCGATTTGCACTTCTGAATTTAATCAAAATTAATAAAGACCAGTACAATATGTATATGATTGATGAAATGGCAAAACATAAGAGTAAAATTGTTTTAAGATTGCCACCTCAACATTGTGAGGTTAATCCAATTGAATTGATATGGGCAAAAATAAAAAATGAAGTGCCATCCAAGAACAATACATTTAAATCGAGAGAAGTGAATGGACTTTTATTACAAGGTATACAAAATATTCAAAATGTTAATTGGAAGACTTGTGTTGAGCATATGATTCGAGAAGAAACAAGAATGTACATTAGATGGAATTGTAGATGATCTGATTGAACCATTTATTATTTCTGTTGGTGCTGATAGTGACAGTTATAGTTTATCAGACTATTCAGATTTAGGGTAGAAAATAAGAAGTCAGTGAGTTGGTGATTGTTATGCAGCGATGTGATGATTGTGTAAAAGATTATGTTATGCTATTGTGAAATATAGTGCTAATAAAGTACAGATATTTCAAATTTACCGCCAAAATGATCTAGTGATTTATCTGGTATATTTGCAGTGTAAATATGGCTTTTTCATTTGCTTCTCTTAGTTTAAAAACAAACTATAGTTTAGTTTAGTTAGTGTAACTTGCTTAGGCAACAATATTCTTTCTTATTCGATTACAAATTTGAAAATAATTAAAAATTTTCCAGTTTTGGTGTGGATATTTCAATCTGTTCAAGCAATTTGGGACATAAGTTGTGTATAGTACCTATATTAAAAACCAAAATAAATGAAAATTGGTTTTCTTGTAAATTTTCTTCAACATTAAAATTGTAATACTTTGCGAAACTTAAAGGGGTTTATGACGATCGGAGTGAGACTAAATATTGGGGAGGGAAAACAATTTGAAACAGAAATAGTGATTTTAATTTAAATTGGTAGAGATGGATTTTTTTTTTGAGGAATAAATTTTATCTACTTCAGTTCACAAAACATTTAATTTGTATTATTAGATGCAATTATTATTTAAATAATTTCATACAGCGACCAGTTCGATTTACAAAACATTTCATTATACCGTTATCCTCAAAATTACCCGCGGGTAAAATTATTTGCGAACGTGATTTTTTTAACGAAATAAAAATATGCATTATGGAATTTCGGTCCGATTCCAAACGTATTATTTCACGAACTAATGAAAAAGCCATATTTGCTGCACACACCGCGGGCCGTATTTAATTTACGAAATTGTTTTCCATCAGAAATACTACCGTTCCATATTTGGTCGCGGTCAGCCCTGCGCGCTCGTGCAATGGGAAAATAACTACCCGTTTAATTTTCAACGGTATTAGTAGTACTAGGCCGCAAAACGTGGGAGATCACGTGAAGCGGACATATTGGGATTATATGATTCTTTTATGCGATTTTTTTTTGGTTGGATGGGGGGGGGGGAGGGGGATTTCGGTCGCTGTTTGATGTAATTAAAGCGTTTTGAGCGACGCGAGCTCCCCCTGGTATCAATGGGATCTCGTATAGAATCAAAATGAACGCGAAAAATCACTGAAGGTTATTTATGTTCTCATTTCCAGACTTTCCAACTGATATTTTGTATGTACAAACTCGTTTCAGTTTAGTCCCACGTTCTATGCTGTAAATATTTATTCCTTTTGCACAGGCGAAGATTTAGCGTTGACAATTAGTGACACTAAAAACGAAAAAACAATTATTATGATTTACAATTATTTGGGTAGGAAAAAATCCTAGATAACAATGTGCCTAGTTATTATAGCAGCTTTTATTGTACCAATTTGGTAGCACATGAATGTAGCTATTTAGAGATGACGACATTCTATGATTAGGTTTGTTTATTTGCCTTACTCCACCTACTCTCAGTAAAAAGAACAAAGTTGATGTGTTTATCTCTACTCCAACTGTGTTTACTTGTACTGGAGTACTGTACTGAGGACAAGCTAGAATATGTTCTTTCTGCTCCAAGTATAAAGCAGAAGTAAAGGGAGTATTATGTTTTTTGGTTAAAACGATCAAAACAATGGAAACACGCTTGGATAACATAACCTAAAAGGTATTTGTCTGAAGTTAACGCCATGTTAAGCGCACAGAGCCGATATTTTCAATGTGCGTTATAGTGCCTTGGTTAGGTTAGTTGTCAAGTTGTTTATTTGTTCCAAAAAATATTGCTACTTTAAGTTAAGTCCATCCATCGGATTCAAACTTCAAATACTCCGAACTTTTAGAGCAATACAAATAAACAAACGTATTGTGTATTGGCACTTCTCTTCCATTCTTTTTTGGTTATTTCCAGAATATGTCATATTGTTTTGAGTGCAGTGTATTTTTCGCAACGAAGTAATTTTTGAGTGCCTACTTATTTTATATTTTTTTAAAATGAAAGATAGTTGTGGTGAAATGTAATATATTTTGATACTTGCCAATAGGACATTAGAAATATTGGTGATGATTTGAATCTTTGGTACATAAGAAAAGAATTCAAAAATAAAGATAATCACTGATATCGCGGTCCATTTTTTTTAAAATTGGGTATAGTAGGAAAACAGATTTTCCTAGCCTATAATTATAACCTGTCAAATATATAAAAGATCTTTTGTATTGAAAATGGGTAATAGAGAGTCAATCAAAATGATGTTACCGCTTACATGGTAATAAAGTAATTGAAATTATGGACTCTCGCACACCTGCATTAATTTTTGCTCACATTGTATATAATACAATCCTTCAAAAATCGATTGATCCACACAAAATCTGATTGATTTACAAAAAAGGAAGAAAGTTATGACATTACAATGAAAATTACTTTTACAGAACGTACGAGTAAGCATATGGTTTGGGACCACAAATACAGAGTTGTGGTGGAAACATAAATGTAGCTCCAATGACGAAAATATATTTAACTGAGACTTTTTAGGTTGGGTGGGGCCTTGGTTTAAACATCCCGGAAAATCTGGGATATTGAAAGGTATATTTAGTTATTTTGTCTTTTGATTGCATCACTTCGTCTTTTTATAATATAAATACCAAAGCTGACTTGAGATATAGAATTGTTTTTTAAGAAGTTATGGATGTTTCCATAAATTTTTCTTTTGAATTTCATCTTTTATGTATTTTTTTAATCGAACTGCTTAGGTTAGCTCTAATGTTTTTTTAAAATATAATATCATGTTTATTGCAAAATCAATAATAAGATAGATTTTGGGTCTATTTTCTTCTTTTATGACTCAGAATGAACACTTCTCATGTGTAGCTCTTAAACGCAAGCATTGCCACTTCATTATCTTCAATATATTGTTACAAAAATCAGAGTTTGACATATGCATGTCAATTAGGCTTAAATACACTTCTTAAAAGAGGGTCTATATTTACGTTGGATTTATATCCCTTCCTTAGGGAAGCCCTAACTTGACGTAGTAAACCCTCATATAGTATGTCAATCAATACCATTTGACATCTCTTTTTCTTTCTAGGCTTCCAGCACCATCCTCAAATCGATTTCCTGCTTAAAAGTGTCTCTTCCCTTTCCCATAGCAATTAACATGACACATTCTTTTCTTAGTTTTGATTTTAAATGCCTTACAATTAGGTACAGCAAGTTTCAAAAGCTACCGCTTCCAGCTTCCAATAAGGCCTTTCCATCCCCTGGCAAATTAGGTTGTTAGGCTAGGATTTCTTTCCACCCCGCATAATATAAGTAGCGACCTCATCAACTAACCTAGTTACATTGCATACATGCCGTTTGTTAGAGTCTAAGATAGCGTTAATGAGGTAGCACCTGCTTCTACAATGATGTACATAGAACACAGAAACAAATACGGTACACATTCACATTATTTTGGTGTAATGTAACCCATCCAGTGATTCTAGTAGATTTAATAAAGTAATTATAATAATGATTTTATAATAATAATAATAGGAATTAAGTTAGTGAGTACATATATATTGTAGTTATTGGTAAGTAGTAGTTATAGTAAAAGTACACATTACAAAAAAGTTCTTTCCATCGTGTTGATTTTTCGCTTCGTTCGATCGCCGGCCGCTAGGGGACGCTGGTGGTGCTGGTGAGAGATCGTTCGATTCCAGCGCTATCCTTCGGAATTTAATTAAGAGAAGAGCGTGAAGATTAACAGCGGCACGATCATTAGCAGCGTGTACGAGCGAAGCATGGAAGGAACACCGCTGGAAGTGCTGGAGGAGTATATTCTTATACCCAGGTCGCGCATTTCGTTTTCTGGAACAGAATGGACAATTAATTAAGTCGGGCGAGGGTGGAAAAAGGCGTTCAGTCGGTCGGTCGGTCGGATATTTTTATCTCGTGACGACGTGCTCCCTCCCCTATGGGGTTCCGAGGAGTCTCTGGGAGGGGTGGGGAAGACACGCGCCGCCTCGCGAGATGATTAATTGCTCGCGTTCGGAAAGCTAAGGAGGAAAACGTGCCCGTGCCGAATCGGTGATAGTTTTTAAGGCGAGGCAGATTACGAGAATTATTTCCCCGGTAGATAGTGAATGTTTTATGGCGAAGAAAACCGTAGGAGAAGAGAAATTGGAAAGCGAAAGCTCATATGATACCTACCCGAGTATAAATGAAGGGAAAACGAGAAAAGCGTTATTTTATTGTATCCTTTGATATTTGCACTTTTTTAAATAGAAAAGATAATAAGGGAAAAGTCCCTGTTGAGTTAATGAAACAAAAATAGGGAAACGAAATTATAAGCAACTTTAATTACCTAAGTATTAAACCAAAGTGCACCATAAATAATATGAGTTATGGAGAGTCAAGGAAGAAATAATATCATCAATTATTGATCTTTTATAAGCATATTCGGAGATAATTTTGTGGAACAAATGTGCTACATATTTTGAAATGACATTTCTGGAGAATCTTGTAAATGCTCTTGGGAAAAGTTTTTACAATACAATTGAATAGGGAAAAACGTTGATTCTGCAAACTCGTTTTATCTATTTCAGTGTGCTACAAGTGGGATCTTCAATGCCCTTATTGATATTTCTCCAAAAGAATAAATAAAAAGCAAAGCAATACGAGAGAAACACACCACAACAACGTTAACCAAAAATTGACAGCCAGTATCAAATACAGTTGCGGTCAGGTAATTAAGGACATAGGGCATTCACATGATAAGTTTCAAAGAAATCTGAACCATGTATATTTACACAACCCTAATTTTATTCTATACCATTGCTAACAGTCTGTCTATTTACAAAAACAAAAAAATATAACATAATACTTTTTGTCAGAAGAATAAATCAAAAGATGAAGTATATAAAAAATATATTTAAAAGATAAATTTAAAAAATATATAAGTATACCTCTGAGATCACACAACACGTCTGATTGTCTAGTTCCAGTCATTCCTCACGTACAGACAGCTGTACAACTGAGCGTACGTGCCGGCTATTGGCAGAAATCTTTTTTTGATTTATTAGTCATTCGTCGCCGAAAAGATCACACGCTAACTCTCTCCCTGCTGACTGGTAACTTAGTTATCGCTTTGGAGATTACGCCATGAATTCGCGGCTGGGCGTTAGATGTCTCTGGGATTTTCCTAAAGACATGTGCTAACGTTTAGTTAACGATACGACGTATTGAACGAGCGACAGGCATTCCTCCGACGTGCACTGATGAGGACTAAGTCAGTCCGAAAGTAGATGAGGAATGCCTGGAACTATACAATCAGACGTGTTGTGTGATCTCAGAGGTATATTTATATATTTTTTATATACTTCATCTTTTGAGCGTGCGTGTTATTGGCAGAAATCTTTTTTTTAATAAATAAAAGAAACCCTCAAATAGCGCGTCAACTAATTAAGGACATTACAATGCATTGGATGATACTGCCTCAACCTGTCTTATAGTTCACTAAAATTTTGTAGGTTATCCGTTATTTCTTATAACTGCTTCACACCGAATGGGCACAGATTGAATTAATTGCTTACAATGCTCGGAGGCTATACTTTGCTAAGCACCCTAGACGGCTGTGTACAGATCGTCTAAATTTTTATATATTTTTTGTTTTACAACGCGTTTAACGTCACACCACAAATTCTCGACGCGGTCAAGGTCAGTGCTACAAGAAGGCCATTCTAGAACCTCAATCGCATGATTTAAAAAAAAATTCTTGACAGCTTTGGCGGTATGCTAAGGGTCATTGCCATGTTGATAAACCCAAAGAACCGGTAAGAATTCATTTGAATACGGTATCACGGTTTTTCTAAAATGTAAATATAAACGTTTTTATCTATAATTCCGGGAATTCGAAATACCGGTCCTACGCCGCGCCAGGAAAAGCAAGTCGACACTTTCACATAGCCTCCCAGTTTTGTCTCAGTTCTGGGGTCCCTTAAGGTTCAAACTTAGGTCCCCTTTTAGTCAATCTTTTTATGATGATTTATTGCTTTCCTTTATTTGCTCAGTTCTAGCTTATGCAGACGATATAAAAATCTTTAATCAGATTTCTACTGTCAGTGATTTCTTAGTGCTTCACTCTGACATTGATGTGTAACATGGTGTAATCGGTATAAGCTTCAAATTAACATCAATAAATGCTATGTAGCTTCTTATGCGCGCACGTCCTCATCCATCTACTTCACATATAGCATTGACGATTTCTACCTTGAGCGAAAATTAGGCATTAGAGATTTGGGCGTTCTCTTCGACACGGGTTTCTCTTTTAAAAATCACATCGATAATGTCGTTTCTGAAGCTTCGAAATCTTTGGGATTTGTGATGCGTGTTTCTAAGTATTTTAAAGATATTAATCTGACTAACTCTATATGAGGCATTTGTCTTATCAAAATTTGAGCACGCTTCCCAAATATGGTATCCAATCTATGTCCGCGATTGTCTGAAACTCGATAGAATACATCGTAAGTTTCTAAAGTTTCTATCTTATAAACTGGATGGTGTTTATCCCTCTAGAGGTCTTCCGTCAATTGAGACAGGATGGGATCTGTCTCAGGTTTTTGGAAGGTATATTGAACAATACCATACACTGTCCTTTCCTTCTTGAGCACATACCCTTCCATGTTCCGCGACTTCCGTCCAGAAGGACACCAACATATATTTTGTGTGGCATTGCGAATAGAATATGATACAAGACAGTTTGATATTCAGTTAGTTATGCATTTGTTCAAGTATTTTATCTTGTTTTACATTTTTTTATGTATTGTGTATTTCACGTGTAAATTTTCCATTGTTTTTTTTTGTCCTGTTATTTGGATTGTATCCTGTTGGACAATAAAATTTATTATTATTATTATTTTTATTATTATTATTAATATGTGTGTATGACGTGCACCACCAACTTCTGTCTTCCTGCACTCTCGTCACTCGTTCCACTCCTTCCAAATCTTTCTTCGCTACACTTTTCCAATCACCTCTTCTTTAGCCCTCGCTTTCTTAATATCCTTTTTGTTAATTTCACTCCCAGACTTTATTGTTCAGACTTTTCAATTTGTTTATTCCTATTTAATTCGTTGCTTCCGTTACCATCTCAAATGTCCCTATCATCATTACTACGGCAATCTATTATTATATACTGTACCGCGAAGTGATTGCTATGTCAAGGTTTCCAAACTATACTGGCAGCATGCGGCCTTCCTGGTCGCCCTCAGGACTCTATGGTGGCAACTTGAGCTCGGTTAATTCCCCTGGCGCGTCGTTCTTGTGCCCTCGATGTAGCGTGTGAAATTTCACTAAAACCCTTCTGTTGTGTGGTGTTGTGTGTTGTGCAATTGTTTATGTTAATTTACAAGATATAAAAACAACAAAGTATTCTTTGATTTAGATATATATTTCATGCCCATTAACTGTCGTTGGCTAGACTACCCTTACTCCCTACCTAACAGAGACCGTCTTTACCGATTGAGCCGCAGATTTTAATGGAAATTCTAATATTAAATTCAAATACCAATCGCATAGGTGGCAGTCCTGCGCGTATTTACTTAACCCTGATGATAAACAATTTGTTGGTAGCGACAGCGTCCCTGGCACACGAACCTAATACGATAACAATGTATTTTGAAATCACCGCAAGATGCTGTATAAGATCATGGCAACACATATTGATATTCGTTTAAATTGAAATGTACAGTTCTATCGTAAAGTTTGTAGGATATTAATGTCTTCCTATCTAATATACGAATAATCAATTTCAGATATGCTCACACCGGATAACCTGATCATTAATTATCTGAACTCCACCTTGTGGTTTCCCATAGTTTTTGGTTTTATTAATTTTCATTAGTCTTATATTTCTTAATTGATCTTGTCACGGTGTAACTTTCAGTTTATACTTGCTAACTTTTGGAAAATAAAGGCATATTACTAATTAACGTCTTTTCAAACATTATTAAGTATGTTAACCTCTTGTATTTACTACTTTTGTTTCAAGGTTGATTGAAAGATATGCCTTCCATCTTAAAAGAGTTTGCTTGGATTACTTTCTTTAGATGTGTATAAAAAATCCTTGCAAAAACTCAAGCCACTGAAAGGCATGTACCTACACGAAATCTTTCAAAAAAGTAAATGCTTATTTTAACTACGAGGGACGGTTGAAATCTAGCGGATGAAACTTTATAATTTTGTAAAGACACAACGGCTGGGACGACTTGTGGATATCATTACCCCAGCCGTTGTGCCTTTATAAAGTTATAAAGTTTCTACAATGATTATTTCATGGTTTATTAAGTTTCTATTTTCTCCTTCTTTTTGGACCCAGAATTTTTCCAAGTAGGTATCTTCCTTTCTACTATTTTGAGTCTTTCCTCCTCCTTGTTTGAGAAACACATCGTTTCTATGCCGTGTGTTAGTACTGGTTTATATATTCTTGTTTTTGTGGTTTTGCTCAAGATTTCCATATCTTAGCAGTCTTCTGCATTTGCAATAAGATTCGTTCTAATTCTCTTTTCCATTCCGTTTTTCGTAATTACTATTTTTCAAATTACTACTGTCAAATTTTCATCCAGCTGCCTCCTTCATGTTAAATCGCATAACGGGAGATATATTTAGTACCCGCTTCAAACTGTGGGGTTGCTGAAGCAGGATCTTATTTCGAATTGACCAGTTAGATACAAGCAGGATGCAAGAGATTGTTTGTTTACATTAATTTAGTTTGTCGCCATTTTGTCGATAAACATTTAATATGATTCACAAAAAGAAGTGCCAGGTTTTCAAGTGCAATCAGGATTGTACACTATTCCACATATTTCCAAAGGCATATACCCCAAGATTCTATGAATGGATGTCAGCCTGCGGGAACCAAGAAAATTGACTGCCAGAAAAATTACTTAATTAATAATAATAAATTAAGTGCTACTGGAATTCGTACCCATCGTCGCACTAAGTTGCAGCCATCAGAATAGAGCTTTTGTCAGTAGTATTAACATTGGTCAGTTGTAAACTTCATATATGATCTCATCCGATCTTAAGTGGTGTTCTGAGGACTCTGTGCATAGATAAGATGGAAGCACTTCACACATATTCATGCCAATCAAAAATATATATGTAGTGAGGAAACCTCAGCGTAAAAGATATATGATTTTTTTTATATCCCAGGTTTTGTTATATTTTTACTTTGATTGACACAGTTCGTCTAAGTTCGTGTTCCTCCAAGCAGCGCCGTTGTTTTTAGGTATACATTTGAGGACATAAAATTGGTATAACTTGTGAATAAGCCTAATCATTATGATTCGAGACTGTACTTGTCATGTTCGTGGAGCGAAGAGAATCGTGGATTAACTCACATATTTTCCAAGAGCTCAGTTTTCCTTTGACAAAGTGTAGTGCTCGATGAATTTTTTTTTATTTTTAACTTCGTACAGTTTATTTCATTTTTTAGTTTAGTTATTTAGTTTACTTTCTTTTAATTAGACCATCTAGTTTAACTTTGATAGGAGAAACCCGAATTCAATGCTAAACCCCGACTATTAAAAAAATACGTAAAATATCATCATCATCATCATCCTCACTATAAAGGATCCCTCTTGTACCTCATGCCATCGAGTGGTCGTTGCACAGGGTTCTCCACGATCGGCGGTCTTTTGCAAGGATCTCGGCTTGTTTCCAACCAATGGAACGTTTTCCTATTTCGTTTATAATTGAGCCCAGGTATTTGAAATTCATTACTTGCTTCAGTTCGATCTCTATGAATTCTTCATTCTATACCTTCATATTATATTTAAGATCTTCATCGGACATTGCAACAATGACTAAGTCGTCTGCGTAACATCATTTCCGTCAGTAACACTTCTAACTTATGAGTACCTATTCTTGTATTTTTCAGTATTTCTTTACAGAACTTATATATCTCATTGCTGAGAAAAACAAAAGTGGGCTAAGTATTCCTCCATGTCTCATCGTTGTGATATATTCTTTTGAGAGGTATTTGTTCGTTCTTACCACATTTCTACTGTTTTCATAAAAGCTTCTTATGGTTCTCTGTAATACTGCATCTAATCCTATTTTATCTAGTATTTGCCATATTTTATTCCTTGAGACACTGTCAAATGCTTTGTTTAGATCAACAAAGCACAGGCACTACTTTATATTGTCAGGAATCATCTTCTCCGATAGTTGCCGCAGACTAAAAATCAAGTCCGTTGTTCTTCGTTCCGGCTTGAAACCATACTGATTATCACCGATTGTTTTATCTACTTCTTCTCTTAGTATTTTTTTCAATATCATTTCATATACTTTACTGGCTGCGCATAGCATTGATTTTCCTCTATAATTTTAACACCTTTCTTAAAGATTGGCAATAATTTAATATAGTCTAGTCCCTCAGTATTTTTCCTGTTTCACGATGTGTTTATTATTTTCTGTAGGGCTACTAGAAGATTTCACATTTCGAAAACAAAACTGGTGCTTCTGGTACTATATGTTTAAAGGTATCTTATTAACTTCTTGTATTTGATGGTTTTTAAAGCCAAATCAATACCTGTTCCAGAACAATTTGGAAACATCTGCACACCACGAGTGAGCTCAGTTTTTTCTTTTACTAATAACTTGTCGCTATAAAAAAATATCCGTTAAATTATTGCTTTTATCTTTTCAATACAATTTCAAATTATTACTTCAATTGCTCTTCACCTTTTTTTGTATTTTTTTTTTATGGATTGGATTGCCCGTGGGAGGCATTTCATGTATACCTGGGTGGACGAGTATTTCACCACCAAAGGCATAGAGGTAGACTTGCATATACCTTTTTCCTTTTGGCGATAATTAGGCAAAATATAGAATATTTCTTTTATTCTATTTGTGTATTAATAAAATCTTGGACTGTTGTATATATTTATACTATGCTAATTGGATTATTAATATACATAGTTACATAATTGAGAAATTCTTTTTTTGATTTGTGGGCAATACGGAACCGCATTTACTGCAAATCACTGCGAAACACGGACCAAGGTACATCACTAATAACACAAAAAATAGGCTTCAATTATGAATGAGTCAGCCATATTTGAATTTTCGAGCCCGGTTGTTTCAGTTAGTCGTATTAAACACAGAGGGCCATAATTGTGAATACGTCGACCTTAATGAGGTTAAGCTTTCTTTTTATATAGATTGTAACGGTACTCTTACAATAATAAATAAATCAATAATTTGGCTACCATGAGTACTCTATTGTATAATTGTCTC
>JARFOC010000728.1:66196-84331 GCA_031763485.1 Osmoderma eremita | reverse complement strand
ATATAGAGTTTTAGTTAGATTAATATCTTTAAAATACTTAGAAACACGCATCACAAATCCCAAAGATTTCGAGGCTTATTGCATCTATTGGGCGATTCCACTTCATCTATAGATTTCATTCATTTCGGCTCACTCTGTACATTTACACTTTATTAATATATTGTTATAAAATAAAAACTAGCGTATCATAAAAGGCTTTATTAATTCTGGAGTCACATCCAATATTTTGTATAAAATCTAAAAAATATCTACGTACTTATATTACAACGCCTAAGATTAAAATAGGATTCTTTTAAACTGATACAATAATATTTAGGCTCATTACATCATGTAATTACAAAAAATATGATAAGACACGGATACAATTTAACTTTTACCATTATAATACTCATAATACAATATAATACCTGGTAAATACATTTCAAATGTATATTTATTATGTATTTTTAATCATAGTGTATACTAAAAAAAAAACATCCGAAGATGTGCACCTCAATAATCACAGGTCTATTAAATTATGTTATATTTAGGCATTTAATTCTAAATGTATAGAAATTGAATCAGTGATAAATCAATCAACAATAAATAATGTTAATTATAACTGAAGTTGGGGAAAAAATTACCCTGGCTGTCATGATAGATCACTTGATTTACAATCAATAAAATCTTGTAATACACAACATTTCCTTCTTAAATTTACAATAAAACGATACAAATAAAAATATAATACTAAAAAAAACTACCTCAACAAGTGTAAAGCAGTGTAAAGTGTGAATTAATACACATAAAAATAAAAAAGTCGTAAAACTTAATGATATATAAAAACTTAATACAAATATACATCAAAAAACGAGAGGTATAACCTATTACAACTAGCCTTATCTATACACTACCGGCCATTAAAGTTAGGATAGATCGGAGAATTTAAAAAAATCGGTTTTTTTTTCAATATTCAATGTTTCTAATATTATTGTAAAAATTTATGCAGCAATGTAGAGCTTATGATAACGTAATTATGTAAGCGCGAACGACGGATTTCGGGAACCACGACAAAACGCCGTTTAAGGGAAGCCGGGATTTTTTTTTGTCGCGTTGCAATTAGAAAACCGTTGCTGCGTCGGGGAAACCGCAAAAAGCAACTACAGTGGGCTGAAAATTATAGGAACTGGACCGAAGAAAATTGGAAGAACGTCCTTTGGGTTGATGAATTCAAGTTCGAAGTGTTTGGTCAGAAACAGACTTTTTGTCAGACGCACGAGAGACGAAAGGATGTTGCGCGATTGCGTCGTTCCTACAGTAAGGCACGGTGGTGGTTCAGTGATCGTTTGGTGGTGTTTCAGCAGCGCGGGGACCGGAGATGTTGTAAAAAATCGACGGCATTATGAGCAAAGCAAATTATAGACGCATACTCGACGGGAACGGTATTACATCGGGACTGCGGTTAATTGGGGAGAATTTCGTATTTGTGCACGATAACGACCCTAAGCGTACAGCACGGATTTGTAAAGATTCTCTTCTCAAGTAGAAGAGAACGTTTTGTAAATCATGCCCCGGCCCCGCAGAGTCCGGATTTGAACATCATCGAATCTCTAAAAAAACTCTTATGGCGGCTTCTCCAAACAGAATTTCCAGGGAAACTCTCCAGATATTAACTTACCGCATGCCACGCATAGAGCGGACAGTAGTAAAAGCCAAAGGATATATTGATGAACAGAAAGTATAATTTTTTTATTAGAATGTTTTTTTTTCATTATTTGTTTATATTTGTGTTTCTAGCAATAAACTTTGATTTTCTTTTGCATTTTTGTAGTTTTTATTTACGTTTGCAGGAATTTACTAGCTGTCCTAACTTTAATGGCCGATAGTATATATAAAACAAAATATTTTAGATAATGCAATAATTAATATAATCCGCAAATATTATGAAATTTCATTAATATAATAAAACTTCAGTATGATACACTCAAATATAGATATGTGAGTTTGATCTATCAACTATTAAATTAATATAATTTTGCTAAAAAAATTAACTAATTTAACACATTCGTCATACAAAAACCGCTCAATATTATTATTTTAGACTTGATAATTTCAAGTAACTGGCTGTAAATATATTATCGAAATTCATTCATTTCTACAACAGGGCAAAAAAAAGTATAATAATATAACAGAATATGCTGTTCTGTTCATGACATTGAAATATCAATTCGCATTTTCGGGGTAAGTATACAGTTATATGAGAGAATCAGTCTTATATATTTTTTTAATCTTAAATATCGTTCTTAGGTATTCATGATATTTATGTGTTGCGCTGGCGGTAAGAATTCTCTTGGATAAGCTGTTTTCCACATCGTACCCACCCACAGTACCTTGAAAGCTTCATCTCCGAATGCTAAAACGTTTCCAAACCAATGGGATGATTTCGTTCTAGTTACTCTACCATCCTTTGCAAAAAATGTGATGGTATGTTTTGATGGGGTACTTCGTTTAGGCTCATTACCTATATACCAAACAATGTCTTCGATCTTCCAACTGGTAAAAAGTTGCTTACACTATAAATGAAATATAAGTTAAAAATTGAAAACACAATTTAACATATTGGCGAGGGAATTATAAGATACGATTTATTCTTACCATTTTATCTTTATAGCAACTTAAATTCCCATGACTAACAGCAAACATAAAAGCTCTAAAATTCTTAGTCTTGCTGTCGGCAAATCTCAGTTCCCCTTCTAAAGGTTTTATAGTATCAACAATGTACATTTCATACTTCTCAAGAGGTGATAGCACGAGGCAGTTATCTTTTCTATCAGAATCGTCCCAATAGCCCCATTTTAAAACGATATCCAACACCTGCAAATGAAGAAAGCCAACAATGACAAATTAATTCGAAAAATCTGAAAAGTTTACCTTTTCTGTATAATGTATCGGGCGTATAAGATTGTCATTTAGAACGACTTCTTCCAATATCAATTTGTGGACTGGTAAATTAATTTTCGACGCTAATTCCGAACAAATTTCGTATGCTGTTTTCTGTGGCCCAATCTAGATAGACATAGCATATATTTTATTTTTCAATTCATGTTGTCTAACAGAAATACTTCAGATACCCAAACCCACATCCAGTGTAATATTGGTTGCATACTCGAAAGTGGTCACGTGGGTTTGAATCCTGTCGGAACACCCTGTACTTACCGCAATATTATACGTCTCTCCTTTCTTATTATGCAAATAAATCCAAACTCTAAACTCCCCAGAAACTTTGACATTATTTAGGTTCCCGTGTGGTTGATTCGAATACTTTTTCAATACTTGCAGCATCACCCTTTCCTGTTCCAATTCTTTTGGATTCTCGGGAAAGATTTCCGCATAAAGATTTATTAAATCTGCTATAAGAACGTGGTCGCTATGATTAAAAGTTTCATTCTGTAAGCATATCTTAATAATAAATTACAATAGGGAGCATTTAGAAAAACGTACACTTCTCGCCTCAGTATTCATCAAAGTCACACCCCACAGTGCAGCTATATTATCAACAGTCATTTGATTTCTGTCACTTTGACTTACTATAAATTGTAGATGACCCAATAATTTCCTAATGGTATTGTAATATATTGTTGAAAATTGGTCGAAAGCTGCTTTATACATACGGATTCTTTCCTGCCTATCTTTTACGACTAAAATAATTTTAGAGTTACAAAAATATATTAAGCGATTTCAGTTAAAAAAATAAAACGCACGAGATACTTGGTAGAAATATTCATGTTTATCCCTGGGCATTAACGGTTCGGGCAAGTCTCTGATGAATCTCTTTAAAGCGGTGGCCACGTCGTGTTCCGTATATTTTCCCTGCGTTAATTGCGCTGACCATGCGTCGGTTCTGAATAGGGTAAGGATCTCGTTAACGTTACTGGAGGTACCGCTAAGCCTGTATATGCCCTTTGACATGCTACCTGCAGTAAGACATTGGGAAAGTATTAGCTTCGATCCTTTAAATCCAATGATCATCAGATGTCCGTCAGTCGCATGCGCAATGCGTACCAACAAACACCCGGACTGTCCATAAATTGTTCCAAAGAGGGTATGGATACGTAGATGAACGAGTCGGCGGATTGTGAAGTTCGTCCACCGAACGATGCTATGGATTGGTATCAACGATTTTCCAGTGCACGCCCATTTAAGAATTACCTTATTTACAAAGTACTGTTGCGTTTAAAATCAAACAAAATTGCTTTATTGTAATGGGTGAGTAAATATTCGCAAATATGTGACTTAATGAAATTTATATATTTATGTTTCGTCAAGTATAGACTAAAATATCGATAGCAAGATAGTAATTACACAATGCTTCGGATGGGCCCGAGATAAACCAATTGTAGCGCCACCTGTTGGGTCTCTAGCTACATTAGCAAACAAAACCCGTTCCAACAGATATTTATTTTGGACATTTTCATGCATCAGTACATGAAGGGGGTTTATCATTCCATGAACACCTCAGAAAGGGCGTAATGGAACAAACCTATTATTTAAAAATACAAACTACAAACAAATAACAAAAAGTTGTCGATATTTGAAAAGAAGTGTAAGCAATACAAAGAAATGGCAATATTTTCCAACTTTACAGTAGAAAGGTAAAGGAATGGAAGACCCTTAATAATCAGCAATTATAATGGCGGTGCAAGTAGTAATTTTCTTAATTATTCAAAAATTAATAACATTAACTACCCCTTTACCTTTTAGTATAAAAGCGAAAAAGCCATTAAATAGTTTTTCAACACTTACCATAGACATAAATAAAATTAATGCATTTTTCGACAATAACTGGTATATTCCCTTTTGTCAATTGTTGCTGTTCTAGTCGTAATCCATTATTGTGAGCTGCCAAGCGTACTATATGGCACCATACCTGCAAAGAGATAATAAATGCATTACAACATGCCTAGGGTGAGATAATTTTAAAAGTTTTAGCCGTTTATAACGTACGAACTCGTTCCGGAGAATGCTGCCATTGAAACACACAAAACAAACAATGACAACCATTTAGATGAAAAAATTTTCAATACCAAATGTACCGAAAGCGCCATATACAAAAAAGATAAGTAAAAATTACTGATTTCACACTTCATTTAAGTATCACATTCCGAGTTCAATATTAGCTTTGTTCGCGAAGTAGATCATGGCGTATTCATCTAAATTAAGCGTATTGGAGTGTATTTTTCCAGTCCGTATAGATGGCGCTAATGCCACCAATGCGCTCTAATTACCCCATAATGCCTAATCCTTTTTTTAGCTACGAACCCTAAATATCACTAACTAAATATCAACACTTTTCTTTACAATAATATACCTAAAAAATAATAAAAAATACCCTTACCACCTCGATGAGTGAAGAACTTGTGTTATTCAAGTGGTGTTCTGTGCGGTGCAAATCTCCCAGAGTGCGACGTCTAACATTATCTTCCTTCGTAGTTTCTGCTGAGGATGGCAACTTAGTTGCCGAAATACGTATCCAGGAGTTCTTCACTCATCGAGGTGGTAAGGATATTTTTTATTATTTTTTACTAAGTATTAATGTATTGTCTTCTAAGAGAAGTATCTTGATAGGTTCGATTTTTCAAAACCTTATTTGGTTTTACCTAATGGTCTACATACTTATCAATGCATTAAACGAAGAAATAAGAAAAAATTAAAAAAAAAGTTACTTACACTGCACTGCCTAAGCAGACGGCAAAAGCTTTCCAATCGTCGCTCAATGACGTCGATGTCTCTTGTGCGGTGATGTGAAGAACTATATTAGCAGTTGGAATAGTAGTACGTAGTTGAAGTAATAATAATTATAGCAGTACGTAGCACTGTCTCAACAGACTTAACACGACTCGGTTGGGACAACAGAACACACCGTGAAAACCGTAAGAAAAGCGTTTTCGATGGAAATGAAATGTCTCTTAGAATATATGTAATTGGTAATTATCCGGGTTTTATGCAAATGTAGTATTATAATAAACGGCTAGTAATGTATGTCTGCATCTGTTTTTATCTTATACTCTATTAGCGGGAGAGTATTTTCGGCTTGGTTTTAGCTGTATTTCATTAATAACTTCAATAGAATAATAATGGAAGTTGTAGTATAAGTGTACTCGTTTGATAATTATGGGGAGATATCGGGAAACCAACGCACTTCTCGCTACGATAAATACGATTAGAATTATTATGTGATTGCTTTTTTTTTGATTTTAATGTATTCGTAAGATTAAACGTTGTATATGAATGCGTGAATCGAATGATCCTTATTATCGAGAAAATAAACACGACTTTACCGAGTGAATAAAATAAAAGAAAACCATCGATAAACACAACACAATTTCGCAAGTTTATAATAATAACTATATTATTAACGGTAATTTCTGTAGTTTCTACTACTCTACGAGAGTCTGACGATGAGGCGTAAACTTTATTTTGCCTTTTCTTTAGTTTTAAGACGAAATAGAAGAGGAAGGAGACTTTTAGAGGGGAAGCCTCGCCAAAAAATAAACAAAATACACGTAACTTTCTCGCGTAATCAATTTAACAATATAACACGACGGGGTTGTTCATATCCCGATCGCGACACATCGCAAGTTTATGGCTGCTTCAGGAAGTGAGTGGAGACCAGCCGCAACTTCAGCATGTGGCTGAGACGGACGCCACACGCGCTGTTCCCTGTCAGCCGACTTCGGCTGCCTGGGTCTCTAATAATCTGGAACAAGAGAAAAAAAAAAGAAATTAAACATTGGATTTGGCGATTCAAGCAACCTAAACAAACTAATGTATAAATTTTATGTTTATTGATAATTTTCCAATTGGAATAATAATCTTTATTTGAACCACCCCAATAACAAAATATAGGAAGATAAATAAATAAATAAAGATGGTACAAATCCCAAGGCGATGTTCAGCCTAATCCGTACTGACGGTTGCTGATCTACCACATCACCTTGCAAATGAGCAGTATTATAATTGATGTACACATAACATAATCATTACTAACTAGCGCAACAAAAATTACAAAAGCACAAAAAAAACACAGAAATACAATAATTACTCCAAGTTACAACTACCAACCACCACTCTGCATCATTTGCAACCGCCTACGCATATTACTCCTAAAACTTTCAATTGACTGCGTCTTAAAGCATTGCCCACAATATTGTATTCCTTAATAATATTATAAGAAAACCCACTTTCAATTGAATCGGTGGAGTAAGGTAACCTTTATATCTTTTGCCTTTAACATTCAAATTGTGGACATCAGATCGAAAAGTAATCTTTGAATACAGGTACGGGGGTGTTTTATTCACTAGAACCTTAAGGTAGAAGACAAGACAGTGTAGCCTACGTCGATTTGTCATGTTCAACCAATTAAGAATTCTCAATTTAGGAGACACATGTTCATATCGTCTCAAGCCATATATTAACCTGATACAACGATTTTGCATTGGTTTTATAACTCGTGAAGTTGTTCCATCAATACAATGGTGATATACAACATCTGTGTAATTAAACTGTGAAAACACCGGGGACTCAGTTAATAAAATTTTAGTTTTCGTATTAAGGAATGACTTCGCATTGTGCAACAACTTCAACACCGGAAATGTCCTGCGCATCACAGTAGCCATATGCCCCTTGAATCTGGGGTTACAATCGAGCTGCAACCCCAGATTCCTTTTGCTATTGCTATTTATTTATTTGCTTTTGGTATTGCTTGATTACCAATCTTGATATTAAGCCCATTAATAATTGTTTGACGATGCTTTGGCCTACTAGATAAGATAGCGGAGGATATTTTCACACTGAATACCTTAGACTGGATTATTCAATCATGGTTTACCGATGGTAACATGTAACACTATTGTGTTACTATATAGTTGCTCAAAATTTAGCACTCTTTGCATATTAAGCTCAAAGCAATTTGAAAAAATGTTTGATTTCTGCTTTGTACTACCTCCGTTCAGAAGCAAATACTGTTAACTACAGACATACAAGATGAATCGTAACAAATGGAACAAACAGACTCAGTATATAGGAGGAATCATTTTAGACAGGTAAGATCCTACCAAAACATGACTCAGGCTGCTGTGCATAATTGAGAGCCCACTTACTTTTCCCATTGTAACGTTGCACTTTAATTGTTAATTTAAAGAAAAACAAGATAAGGCCACAATACAAACAAAATATATTTGACTAACATAAGCACAGATAAGTAGAATAGTCATTTCGCAATCAATACCTTGTATGAAGACCTCCCTCAATAATAACTGATTGTATTCGTCTAGAGCAGGGGTTCCCAAAGTTTTTCTTAGGCGGGCCAATTTAATATTACCGAATTTTTTGGCGGGCCAAAAAAAACGGAATAAAATCAAAAGAATAACCACGATTTTTTTGTTTTAAATATATTTAACTATTTCTTTTTTTTTATTAGTATACTAAATTTAATATAAATCTTTAATTATATATTTATTAAAACAAAAAAATAACTGAAATCCATCTTATCCATCTTATTATATAATAAAAATATAATATATCGTATCGATATCGCGGGCCGAATTCACAGGCTTTGCGGACCGCATTTGGCCCGCGGGCCGCACTTTGGGAACCCCTGGTCTAGAGATACTATCTACTATTAATTTTTGTAACAAATGCTTGAGAAATGGCATTCCATTCAAAATTATCGATATGAACAATTTATTTATTCCCCAGTGCCCGTTATTACCTAATCTGTTATAGTTAATTCGGTTTTGAGAGTAGAAATCACCGATTTATTATATGAAATAGACAAAACCGAACTGGAAAAATGTCATTATGATAACCGGAAGAGTATTTTAAACCACATTTCAAACATATCGAGTCTTTGATATTCCAAAGACCGGACGAAAATTCTAATAACGATTCTACATTATCGTTTATTTCTGAACAATTAAAATTGCATACAACTCATAAAGAAAGATATAGCTATCCAAACAAACACTTTACTTAAAAATTACCGTGGAGAAACGAATGCTCGGTTGGGTAAACTTCTAACAATAGAAAATTAGGGACACTCACCGGTTAATGAATCTATTCTTAAATCACGACAAATACGAAATATTTTATATCTAAAATCACTAGTTACCGAAACTTGCTAAATTAATTGAACAAATGACCATTAAATTAAGGTACATAATATGAGAGAGTTGCACAGAAAGAAAGATTGTTGGCATTTTGATATAACGTTGTTCTATCAGTTTTTCTCGACAAATTGTGTTAAGAATGTATGTATATACACTCGAGAAGAAAAAAATTGACTCAGACCGCACACTCACAGTAAAACGTCTCTGGGACAAAAATTAAAACTGAAATTCCATTTTTGCTGTCAATACCTTTAAAGTTAAGACCTTAGCTTTAAAACGAGTGCACGTTCGTTTAAATTACACTTCTTATTCAAACAGAAAAATAGCGTTAAATTTTAGGGTGCTAAAACTCAAGAATGACGAGGAAAAATTAAATGAGACATTTTTAATTTAATTTGGGAAAAACCTTATCAACACTTAGTGTAACTCCTCGCGTTTTTCTGAGCACCTGTTGAATTTAAACGCTGGTGAGTGCCCGATTTCTGAGAGAGGTGTGGACAATGAATCGGTCATCTCTGTCGAATGTGCACCGCTTTCTGTCTGAACCTCTTCTCCGTTGAAAGTTACCATTCTCCTGATATCTTCGATGAACTCTTGATACGGCACATATATAGATACGGCTCATATGCAGAACACGAGCGACTTCACGTTGACTCTGGCCTTGTTGCAATAAGGCAATCGCTTGAATCGCTTTCTCGAATGTTGTGTCCATTTTGTGGTAATACTCTGGAATATTGATGACGGAAATATCTACCGGTTGATGTTTGACAGCCAACTGATAAAGGTTGCTAAGGTAAAGGGCCTTTTATACTACCTAATGTCAACTAATGCAAAGTTTTTGTTTATCGATCACAACTTATTGTAGGGTAGTCTAAGTTAAAAGAAGTACAAGAAAGAAGTATAAGTAAAAGAGTGTGCAGTCATTTTAAGCTATGATCCAGATCTTAAAAATTTTAAAAGCAGAAATGGAATTTAAGTTTTGGCTTTTGTGTCAGGGACATTTTACTGCGAGTTGCAGTCTGAGTCGATTTTTTGCTCTCAAGTGTAATTGCAAAATCAACAGGTGGCTTTGTTTTGACGTAGTAACGTAGTAACTAGTAGTAGTAGTAGTACGTACGTAGTAATTTTGGCCCTAGTAAATTGTCAACTAAAGCCAGCATTATTGTACCAATCTCAATAGCAATCGTGGTTTCAAAATGCTTGTTTTTTTATTTAAAAATATAAAAGGAATTGTATTCAAACAGTTACTTAATTATTGGAATGTTTGTAGTAATCTTCCGAATGAACTGTGCTTTCATTCCTTCGGCCAGAAGCGCTTCAACATAGCAACAAAGACTTCAGAATAAAGACTCTCGTCGATTTGAAAGGATCGACACATGTGGGTGTTTTGCATCCTAGACAAGGATAGAACCGCCACCATGTTTTAGAGTACGTTGTAGACAGTCTTACAAATTACAGTCATCGAATACTAACAATTTCAAATTTAGACTCATCTGTACGTAGTACGCGAGACTAATCTTCTACTATCCAATCTCGGACTTCGAGCATGCTCCAGTCTCTTGATTGTGGCAAAGTTTTTCCCCGAGCAACGTGTCCCTAGGCCCTTCTTTAATTAAATGTCTACGTCCGGTCGACAGATGTACCTTAACCCATCTGTACAAACACAGATTTTCAACAAATTGTGTTGAAGACTTTAGTACGGTTTCTTAGCGAACAAAAGCATAAATAATTATCTTGCCTTTGTGTCACTTTAGGTGTTTCAGCACCATTTTTGCGTCCTACGGTACCCATTTCTGCATTTTTTTTTCTTCATACTTTTTGAACGGCGATTTTTGAACAACCAATTTCTTCGGCAATCTGCGTTGACTGAGGTATTGCACTTTAAAAAAGAAAAACTTTATGACGGTCTTGCATCCGTGCTTTTGGCATGGTAGGTACTTAAATACAAATAAATGTAGGAGAAATGTATTAAAGAAAATTTTTTGTTGTTGAATATTAAAGTCTGTTAATTATGCATATGTTCATAGTCGACTCGATGCGATCGATTTCGGTCTGTAGTCATAACCCAACATCTAAACACAGACTTACATGTGCGCAAGTGCAAATTCGAGTGTGGGTTTGGTCATAGCTTTAGCATTGCGTTTACAGGTTATTTCAATTTTACCACAAATTTCTTCGCCAACGCGAATGCTAGCGATATTTCATGGTCAATGTATTAGTGAATACTGACTTTCATTTACACGCCATACAATCTTCTGTCGAACGACGGTGTAGTTAGTGGTCAGTGCGGTTGTATGTGAGGTTAAGTACTTTTTATTACAACTGCGATAATCGATAGAAAGTAAAATCAGATAATGACAGTTCAAGCTCGATGCTCTACTACAATTATTAAACGAAGAAAAACCATCGAAACGAAAACACAGGTTCTGGGCTCGAGTATGCGTAAAAACAGAGAAGCACTTGGGTTTTGCTCAAATTTGTTAAGAGAAATAAAAAGTGACGATCCTAAGATAAGTATTGATACATACCTCAAGAATAAAATCAGGGAACTAGACAACAATAAAAAGTTTAATACTAAAGCTTGCGTTAATTAGTGTTGGACATAAAACATCTAAACAACAATATTGTGTTAACTTTTGTAAGAAGCGAAAATTTACCTTCAGATAATTACCATTTCAATCACAGCTACACTTCTTAAATTTTGCACGGACTTTAATCACTGCTATTTCTATTTTTTCTATCTTTATTTTCATCTACTTCGAAACTGACATATCTTGAGAAGACATTACACAAAAATTTGGTTTGACATAGCAATTTGACAGAAATAAATGTTGTCAACTGTTACTATAACCTATTTTAGGAGGAGTGAGTAACCCCCTAAATTTCTGTTTTATTCACTTTGAACATTTTCTGAACGTAACTTGTTGATGAATTTGTGAGCGCATTCATAAGTGAGGTTATGTATAATACGATTCACAATGTTCTTTTGACAGATGTTTGACAGGGTTAAGCAAATATGGCGGCGCCGTTTTATTACATTATTGCTTGTGAAGCCGGCTCAAAAATATCAAATTTAATTGGGCGATGTCACACAATTGAAGTGAATTCACCATATTCCGAATAACAAAAAGTGGACTATAAAACACAGCTCAAGTGCAGTTGATATCGTCTTGAAGTAGCTTTCGGTTCTCTTCCTCAAGCTACTGTATGCAGACAAGCCTTTTAAGTTTCGCCTTCATCCACAAGAATGTTACGCTTTTACCCGATGCAACATTATCAATGATGGTAGAGGCTAATCTGACAAAACGACAATACCATTTAAAAAAGCCAAGACAAATGGAATGGACATGCATCCCGCATACATTCACATTATGGCGGCTAAAAAACTTTGCTATTCGATGGGAATCGTGATATCAAACTCTAAGGCCGAAGTTCTAGATCAAAACAGACTGGATCACACCACGAGAAGGTTGATTCAAGTTCAGGAGGAAGTGATATGCACTCTAACCAAGAAGCAGCTCGCAAGCCTGGTCCTTATAAGCATATGGATGGAAGTGGGCGAGCATAGCGATTATCACCAGTCACTTTTGAATGAAGATGGTTGAGATACGACAGTTTTGCACGCTTCATTCGTACCTACGCGACTCATTTCTGTTGGCTCAGGCGGCAAAGGTGAAATCGAGATTTGGCAAAATCTTCGATCAACCTCTTACCCACCATGTCGTCTTCTTCGATTGCAATTCAACAGAGAAACGGATTAAAACGCGCAAGAAAAGAAATACATGGACGATCAAGTAAAAAGCTTGGCTCCTTACACTTTCAGTTCCTCGTTAGATCAAGAAAAAATAGGGACTGTAAAATATACCATGTCAGTCACCATGATTGATGGCAAGGTATGCAATATCTAATAAATCTATATAAATATGCTTACATCTGTTACGTAACATCAAAGGACTTAAATAATGTCGACAAAATCAAGTCAATGCCTGTTAATGATTCAGCAAGTGGGTTTGGCTTGCCAACTCTCCACAAAAGTATCCGGGTTTTTGAAAATCTGTAACCGACGGTACTCTCATTTCAGTCAGGAGGCTGCAATTACGACATACGATGGGGAAACCTTTCTAGGTTAGAAATACCAGATAATTCAATGTAATTAAGATATTACATCCTTAGCTCTTTTAAAGTAATTTAAAGATATTTCTACCAAAACTACATCTTGCTTACAAACACTTAACTGATGCTTAACCAATATTTATTTAGTAATTCTCCGAGCAACGCTTAAACGCGTCATTTTCATCAATGAACACATCCCTCGTAATACAATATTTCCATAGTAACGCCCATAGCTGGCAAGGTCCTGATAAGCGGCAAAACTACTGCAAACCGGACATGCAATGCATCAATCGATTCGCTGTATTGCGGGTCGAACGAACTCCTTGACCTGTCTCAATGTTGTACCACGGTGAAGTGTGGACGGTCAGTTTATGAGTTTCTGTGGCATTTCATCAGCCAAGGTTATGGAAACATTGGTGGCGAATAATAATACATAACAACTGTGAATGTACGGTAATAATAATGGTTAATCGTTAAATGCGAATGGAAAGTTTTGTTGTTTTTATTTATAAATTTATAAGCGGCATGAAAGGTGCACAGAGATACGAAATAAAAAAATTTAACAATAAAAAGGTAGCATTAAGTATTTAGCTTTTCTTTGAGCAGCCACGTTTGTAAATTCTATTAATTTTGCCTTTCCGTTAATGTGTGTTTGTATTTACGCCAACGTACACGACAGGAAACCATAATTATAATCGCTTCCATAATTTACCAACCAGACCATTAAATTAAATTAAAGATTATGTAATACATAGGGCGAGTGTAATTCACGTGACAAATGGAAACTTTCCAAATTGCTGGTCTATCCGTTCCAATTTTTTTTTTTTGCAGCCAGAATAAGTATAAAACCAAAGAGCATGAACAATTATGTTCACGTCAAAAGTCAATATATGTACACACGTGATATTTCTGAATACACCTACACACAATTAAAATGTTTGTTATGATATGAAAAATGAAAGGATGCGTTCAGAAATGGCACAAAAAAGACACGCTTTGCTTACCGGCAAAAATATACAGGGCTACAATATTGTGCATTTTATAAGATCTGTGGTTATACGATAAATAAAGAAACAGCATATAAATATGACGATAGTTTGAAATTAACAAAAGATGATCTTGAATATATCATAAGTCATTTTGTTATTTTGTTAAAATATTTTTTAAAATTATTTATTTATAGAAAATTATAGTTATTTATCATTTACACATTACATTATGAGGGCGTGCGATGGATGCTACGTAACCACTAAGAAAGCGAGGGAAAAAATTGGGGTTCCGTAGTCGGTGGACAGAGTTTGTGACCACTCTCGTCACAAAATGGCGGCCAAGTACTGATTTAATTCCGACTTAGCGCATTGCGTCGTAAGAAGTTCAAACCCGTTTGTTTCAAATCGTATAAAAAGTTTTCTACTTTACATTAGAAACATCAAAGGTATCAAAAAACAATCAAACCGAAAAAATGGCATAGTATAATGTAGTATCTTCATACCAGCTCAAAGCAATGAAATGAAATTGCTTTTGCATTTCTCGTTAGATCAGTGACTGTATTACCGACCTCTATTATGGCCGGTCAGTTGGTTCGAGTCTTCACCTGTGTCCTTAGATGGCGCTTATCTTGACTCAGAGCAACGATTTGGACGGTTTGCAATAAGGTCTGCGATGATAGTGAGTTTAGCATTCGGAAGGACGATCACGACGCCTGGTAGGCAGAAAGTCGAGTCCGTCTTCAATGTTTGTACCCCTCTCATTACTATTACTTGGTGTGGTGTTTCCTACACTAGACCATGGGCCTATAATGGCATTTTTTCTGATTGAATTTAGTGACATTTGAGTTGAGTTGAGAGGGTATTTGTTTCCTCCTCTTGATATATTTAGAATAAAACTGACGAAGAAAGAAAAGGAAAAGAATTGCGAAATTTTATTAATTTAAAATGTATGAAGCCAAATGAAATTCAATTTTGTACCAGCGCCTGATGGTAGCACGTCTTAGAATAAGGTAAAAAGAATTGTGTATATTTACCATTTTTCTTTTTGCAACTCTTAAATTACAAATGCCTAGCAATCATTTGACAGTTTTGGTACACCCTATCTAGAGAATTGGACGGTTGGGGTTTTGCACTTCTCGTGTATAACACTGCAGCTAATTCTACAATCGGTTGTAGCTAAATTTGAAATAAATACATTTTTATTGAGTTTATTTTACTATATTTAAGATCGTGTGAACGTATCTTAATTGTTGAAACGGAACTCTTACTTCCTAATATGAGAACCACTGTTTTGGGAACTCACTTTTCGTTTTGTATTTTCTTGCAAAGAAAAATCATTGAATGAATGATAAAATGAAATCGGATGAAAAATAATCTAATATTCAAGTTTTTAACCAATCACAGATGAATAAATATGCATCTGTCATATCTGTACATAAAGCACATGGAATTGATACATAATATACAAAGAATTTAGAGTTGTATGGTAAACAAATGCATACTTTCGTGAGGTCGTGTTTGAGACGCGGTCAACGCTGTGCAACTTTTACTATAAGGTATTTCCAACTTCATAAACTAGTATTGTCGGAATTTAGAAAAGTGAATCAAACCGCTTTATTGCATGCCTTAATTGAAAAAGTATGATTAAGATATGGATTATATTAGCTTTGTTCCTTCAAGTCCGCTGATCGTCGGATGGACGCCAGTAGCATGCGCAATGCACACAAGCGTTTCAACAAGCGCCCAGACGATGTAACGGACTGTCTGTAAATTGTTTCAATGAGGATATGGATGAATACATGAATGAGTCGGCGGATTGTAAAATGCCCCACCGAACAATTCCATGGATAGACGCTTTGCTGGCGCAGACGCATTTAAGAATTACTTCATTTACAAAGAAGTACTCTTGCGTTTAACACAACAAAATTACTTGTTTGATACTAATGGGCGACTAAATATTCGCAAATACGTGACTTAATGAATATTGCGTCAACTATCGACTAAAATATCGACAGCGAGACAGTAATCAAACAATGCTATCGATGAACCAGAGAGCAACCGTTTGTAGCGGCACCTGTGGAGTCTCTGGGGTATCACATTAGCAAACAAAACCCGTTCCAACAGATATTTATTTTCCACTAGTTCATGTATGAGTACATGAAGGGGACATGCGCATTTATCAATCCATTAAGTTCTAAAAGTGGTAAGTTACATACAAGTGCCTAAACGGCACGAACACGCTAAACAAATTATTTTGAGCGCTTCGATGGCGCGAACACCTTGCATGTGGTAACGCAAATGCGAAGAATTTAGTAGAAACTAAAAAAGAATCTTAAGCCTGACATTTATAAACAATAAAAGCATGAATAAAACATTAACAAAACTCGATCACCATGCTTCAAGATTACGCATTTATGCTTGCCGGTTTTAATACAAAATCTCATAAATATTTAAGAGCAAATTCAAGCGGTACTGGCGTGAAAAATACTGAACTTATCACATTATGACATCATATCATCTCTAAGGACTAGAATGTTATTCCTCTCGTAATAATGCGCCATCAATTCTCGATTTTTCCAGTGTCGTGAGGAAGCGGCTGAAAAGTTCGATAATACAAGGGTTCACACGAACACAGTTCGTCGAAGCGAAAGCGACCTTGAAAAGCGTGATACGTACTTCCACCTTCCGCGTGAATAAATCGCAAAGTGTTTGTTAAATAATTGTTTATCTAGGGTCGAGTATGTAATAAATCAAACGTTGATATTATATTTCTGACCTCGAATCCGTTTGTTTTAGAAGGTTTTCATTAGTTTCTGATCACGAGGTATTGCATATGAAAATACGAAATGCGATAATAATAGTGTTTTGCACTGTCTGCGCGTGGACAATTCGTTTGTATGTATGTGTGTATGTATCTGCCGATTATGAAACTGCAATAAGGTATGCGAATTGTGTAATTCCTGTACAAATAATTTATTTGCATTCCGCGTACATGTTAATCGAACAATACCAATTTTAGTCTTGTGGTTATGACTGGAATTTACTCGCATTTTACACATAATTGATTTAAGTAATTTCATTCGTTTTATTATGAATATACTACTTCTTAAAATTAAGATACATTATCGGTTGAATAGAATACTGCCGACAGTTCAAATTTTAAGCAAACGTAAAGCTTAACATTTCCCAAATGTTTGAACTAACAATATGGAGTGTCGAGTATATACAAGCGAAAAATGTTGAATTAAACATTTTTTGTTTGAATGAACCATTCCTTTTTCTCAGTATACATGAAGGTCATATCCTATGCGTGTCAAATATTGGCTTATCTGTACTAACCGGCGCCAGTAACTTGAGCAGACACCATCACAAAATCATTTTATGCTGCGGTAATAAAGTTCTATTCTAGGGTTCACAAATCAATAACAGGATATAAATTACACGTCCAAGAATCATTGATCTAAAAATGCGACGTTCCTGATATAAGTTATAAGGGCCGAAGATGGGAAAAAATATTTTCTAAGAACCAAAGGGGAATCAATAAGGGAGAAAACGATGACATAGTAAAGAAAATAAACGAAATTGATGGAGAAATGGGACAATACATTTCAGTTACCAGAATTTTGTAAACAGTAAGGAAGGAATCATCTGGCAGATTATTCATACAACAATATAACATGTGTTCCGGATATGAGAAAAGAGAACCGTCCTAGAAAAAGAAACATCTAACAATGCATGTCCTATTATTACTGACTGCGGCCTGTCGTTGGCCTACCAACCGTATTTAGAGAAGCGAGAGTCCCCACCATGTAATATACCGGGTGTTCAAAAATTTCGGGGCACTATTGCTAACTTTCTTATTATTAATGCTACAGATTCGGTTAAAT
>JARFOC010000728.1:36979-56490 GCA_031763485.1 Osmoderma eremita | reverse complement strand
CATTCGGGGCAAAGTGGGAAAAATGTTGCATGTGTTTTTTGGGGTAGGTGGTAGAGGGAGTGAAGGGAAAGGAGAAATATCAATACGTTGTATTTTTGCATAGCCATCCATTTTAATAATCTCCGCGGCTGCAGATGACAAATGTCAAATATTAGAGTTGCCAACTTAAATATAAAAAAAATGGTGGGAAATTTAAATCCTGCGTACTCGATGAGCCATCCGTTATAAAGGTGAGGATTTTTTCCATGTTGATTTGGGTTTAAAGCGGGGTTGAAGGGACGAAGAAATAATATATGTGTATTCTGCAACATTTTGGATACCTAAAGGATCTAATCTGACTCCGAAGATTTTTAATTAAAAACTTATTAAAGGGAGAAATAAATAATAAAATAAATATAAAATTTCCTTAAGAGGTAACCTGAATTCTCTTTGATTGTTTGTCTCTGTATCATACTGCACATACGTATGTACGCGTAGTGAGTTGCAATCTTACATTTAACATACCGCACCAATCTCTTGAACTCGACGATTAATCATGTAGTACTTACATTACACCTGCCACAGCAAATGGAATCCCAATCTTCTATATCATCGTCACTGTAATTAATACTATTTGCAGTGTTGCATAAAGCAATTGCCTACGTACAATATATACGCAAGGTTAAGACAATCACAGAATTGCAAATAAAACCGTTATATTTTCAATTATTCCCATTGCAACCATTGCAGTAGAAGCAGAGAATAATCAGCAATTGAAATCTTAAATTATTTATTTTTATCTTTATTTATACTTTATTTCAAATATATATGCCTTTAATTGTTCTTTTAATACCCAATACAGAGCAATAAAAATATTTATCTTATAATTCTATAATTTATAACTAATTCTAATAAAATACCCATCAATTTTATGTTTTATATATTTAGCACTTGATATCTCAGTATGATCACCATTATTTTTATACAATCAAATTAAATTAAATTCCTAAATTAGAAGTAATAAACAAATCTGAAATTATTTTGCATTTCTAATTATACTGAAAGCTTTTACAACTATATCATTATTGCCATTATCACCCAGTAATATGGCTTCTATTTCAATGTATTTAATGACAACTAGTAAAGAGATCGCATTGCTTAGCTTTGTATGGCGTGGTGTTTAACACAATAGAGAGTTTACAAACAGAGCAGTGATTTGAAACCATGGACTATAATAATAATTGTCACGATCAATGTAACCATTGTCAACTGACAACAACATATGTGTGTATGTGACAAGTATTTATTGATAATTAGATGTTAGAGGGAGATCTAAATGGTAAGCAATTAGTATGTCTACATAACTGACATTAACATCTACTCAAGGCGACTGTGTATTTATTGATTGTCTATCAACATCGTGGGAATGAAAGGGATGTTATAAGACAAGAAGATCATCAAAATTTCTATATGATGTGTGATCTTAGAAGTTAAATAGTTATAGAAATAAGAACCCCGCAAATTTAATCAAATTTTTCCAGAAAAATGTTTAATTTGTCAGGATTAAATACTAGAAATAAATATATTTCATTGCTGTGTTGAGCTGATGTGCCTCATGTTGATCTTCTACGTTCTATAGGACCGTCGTTTTATTTAATATATTTCTAGACATGATAATGCCTATACAGGAAACGGACAAAAGCAAATACTCAATAGAAAAAGGAGAACATACATTTTAGTTCACAAAATGTATTTACACTCATATACACGTTAGGCGGACTGAGTTCTAGGATCATAAGTATGTGCCTTTGTAGAATTGTTGTCATATTTGAAGTGACAAATTTCTGAAAATGTAGACATTCCAAAAAGTACTATTAAGGATATATTGAAAATAAATAAATATAAATGTTTCAAGACACAAAAAAAAGATGGAAATTTTCCCAACGGATCAATTTAGATGTCTGCAATTTTGCCAGGATATATGAGAAAAATTTGACGCTGACGAAGATTTTTGTTCAGGGACGAATCATCCTTTCCGTTTGATGGGCGTCACAGTCAGTCCACCGTCCGATATTGGTCTCACGAAAATAAACTCTTAAACATATGAATTTAAGTTAAAAAATACCCCTTACCACCTTGTTGAGTAAAGAACTCTGAATACGCATTTCGGCAACTAAGTTGCCATCCTCAGCAGAAAACCACAAAACAAAAAACCACAACGCCACTATCAAACAAATGTTTGATTTATTCGAACAAATTTTTCGATAATTCCCCAAAATAATCCCTTGGTCCCCCCTTTGGATTTCTTCGAAATATCAAATGACTTGTGTTATACATAGAAATGACGGTATCGAGGCGTAGATTACGAATATTCTACCAAAAATCCGATACCTCTAACGGTTGTCCAGATATTTGCGAAAAACGTGCATTTTTAAAAGTGCTGATAACTCGAGAACTATGGCGTTTTCGACGGAACGGACCCGATATTCGTAATCTACGGCTCAAAAGGGTCCTACCAGCATATAATTGAAGGCGATTCATTCCAACAAATTTTGATGGCAACTTAGTTGTCGAAATGCGTATTCAGAGTTCTTTATGCAACAAGGTGGTAAGGGGTATTCTTTAACTTAAATTTATTTTAAGCCACCGTATCCTATACCTAACCTACATCTTAAATATATGCTTAAAGACGCAATACCCGGAAGAATTAAATGTCTAGGCTGAAACTTTAGGTGACCATACTATAGAGCAATTTTTCATGACTATTTCTTGAACTGAAAGATTTATGAGTCGCATTTAACAGATAGTTTGATGTTCCTTTACAAATATTATGTTTTAGCAAATGCATGTTAATTAAGAGGAAAAACATAACTTAATTTCATGTATTATTGATACTATCTTTTATACCCTTTCAATAATACTTACGTATATCCTGTATTATGCGGGATATGTTTGTTGCAAAATGGAAATATTCTACTTGTTAGACTATCTGTTAGATACAATTTATAAAATCATAAATTTTTGGGTTCCACAAATCAGATTGGTTACAGACAAAAATATATTATCCTGTGTTTGAAATGTCTTATCCCCTCCAGATTTCCTAGAATGCCGACGAACAAATCTATGTGATACTTGCTGTAATTTAAAGCAACACAGCACACTCACATTCTTAGGCGGTCTCGATCTTCTTAACGTATATATTATATTCAAATATCAACACACTTAATTGTCCGCATTCCAGGGAAAAAATCCAGCCAATGTTTATACCTATTACTTGACAATATTAAATGTGTACAGCAATGAATACATTGTATTCTTTCTAGTTCACTATTCTTAGATGAGGCAGTTGATGAGTTCAGTTAAAGAAGAGCCATAAATCTTTAACAGCTGTGAATGAAGCAAGGTCAATATCTTCATATGATAGCAAAATATGATATGGTACGTGCAGGTCTGGCCCTAGTCCACGACATTAAAAGGTATTTCTTTTCTCGTAAATGCTTACAGATAAAGCGTTTCGATAGTTATCATTAGAGCTACTACATATTTTTTTTTGATTCATTTCTCAGACTCAGTCCGTATACATCAATATGGTTGCTTATTATCAAAGGCGCATTTCCTCCCAGAAACAGATACCAACACCAAATATTGCATTCAACATTTAATTTATTTATTTTTAGCAACCACCCACATTATGTGGAAGTGAAAATGTAAGGTTATTGATGCCGGGAAGTGTAATAAGTCAGAGCGAGATAATTCAACTAACAATAAGTTAACTGGAACAAATAATATGAGTGACGTATCGATTATTACGTATGGAGTACGATATACGATAAACAATACGTGTTTTGATCGATTTTGATTGGCTTTTTCTACTTTCCTCTTTATATCATTGTACTGTGTCTCATATATGAATAGAAGTATTGGTATCGTTTATGGTGAAGTTTTTGAACTACAGAAAAACGTTAATTTGTTCGACATTTGAGCGTATAATATGTAATCCAAAGAAAACTGGATCTTTGATTTTTCATTAAAAAAAAATCTGCAAGTGTTGTGCCTCAGAAGATAAACTCATGCTTTGTTTTAGCTTTTATCCATACGGGGGTAGTTTGAGAAGTTTACAGCCTCAACATGAAGATCAAATATATTGTGGTAATATAGTTGCGCATGCGTAGAAAGATACTTTTGAAAATTTCACCCATTTTCCATGCTCAGTTTTTGCCAGGTTGTTGTTTACCAATGGTTTATATCATTCGGCGTTAGTGGTTCGGGAAAAATGAAGAAAAATTGAATATCCAGTCATTTTTAAATTCTTGCATTTCAAAGGCAATACGTCTACGCAGATTAGAGCCGAGATGCACGTCGTTTACGGAGTCTCTGCACCGAGATTTGCCGAAGTGAAATTTTGGGCAACTGACTTTTAACATGGTCGTACGAGTATGGTTGACGATGAACGTTCGGGGCGCCCAAAAAATGCAACCACACTAGCGAAAACGTTGGAAAAGTTCACCAAATGGTACTAGACAACCGTCGAATTAAGGTTAGAGAGATAGCACAGGCTGTGGGCATGTCGAATGAGCATGCTTGTCATACATTGGCTGAAGATTTGGGCATGGAAAAGCTAATTGCGCGTTGGGTGCCCAAATTTGCTAACTCAGGACCAAAAACGTATTCGAAACATTTGCCAAGCCCTGTTGCAGCGGTTTAAAAGAAGTAAGTCGTAGATTTGGCGTCGATAACTGTAGATGAAACTTCGATGAGTCACTACACTCCTGAAACCAAGTCGAAACAGTGGGCTGCGAAGTGTGAATCGGTATTGAAGAATACCAAGACTGTTTCGTAGGCCGAGAAAGTGATGGCTGCTGTTTTTTTTTTGATAGTTATGGAGTTGTCATAATTACTTTATGAACGTTATGCTAAGTGTGTAAGTCTTAAAGGACATTATGTTGAATAAATGAAATTTTCTACTGAAACATGGTAAGTTAGGTACTTATCAGTACTCCCTCGTATAATATGGTACCCAATTTGCACGCACCAGCAAGTAATTATTGATACAAAAACGTTTTCTAAAGTACCTGATCTATAATATAAATAAAAGACCATCAAGTTCAATAGTTTAAACACAAATGAAGAAGGGGAATTCACTACCTTAATCATAAGACAAACAAGAAGGTCACAAATGGATTCATAAATAAAATAATATACCAGGATGTGCCATTTAAAATACGTTCACCTTACCCTTACGAGACCCTCCGTATAATGGAAATTGTTTCGTTCTATAATCAAAAATTAAGTAACACCAAAGTAGAGTAATCAGTGATTCGGTTTTCAATGCGACACGGTTCACAAATCAATTGTTCCTTTTCTTATGGTATGTTTGGAGCGTTGCGGTTTATAAGACTAAATATAGCACTCGAATTCCAAGAAGGGAATGTAAGTATATTCGGTATCCCAATACGAATCCGGCATGGAAATTCCCCAAAACTCTATTTCGCCTGAAGCTATATGTAGCTTTCTAACACGTGAGTACAACCGTTCCATTGAAGGTATTACCGGCTTTAACACAATAATCGTCTTAATCTGTTATTTGATAAGAGATATCAAGAGGAAACATATACATAATACATATAATAAAGTTAATATTTACTAATACATATATTAATCACTAAAGCATATTTATATTAATTATGTAACTACATAAATATATATATACAAAATGCAGGGCCTTTTTCTATCCCGGAAATATACAAGTGTGTATGTAAGTATTGATTTTTGGTTGGTAACCAACCCCAAAGAAAAATCAATATTAGGCGGCTTCAGTGAATCAACAAATATGCCAACAAAGACATCTATAAAATTAGGACAACGAATACTATGGTAAAAATGTTTAAAAATGCACACATAGAAATATATAAAAATTGTTATATACATACTTTATCAAGATTATTAAAATTATATTCGTGATAGGAATAAATTTCATCACATAGATACATGTATGAGTATCACATCAGATTTTACAGTTACATACTATTATTATATTTACTATATCACTGTCAACAGCAATCTATAACGTAAGAATAGAAATAATTTCTATTCGCCATGTGCTCTCGATTTCATGGACGACAAGTGCATGAATGTAAATGTAAATAAGAGCGATAACCGTTTGACATTTCTATATATACTTTTACTCGCAAATTACCAGGTTAGCCAATCGTTTTCACTATTTTCGTGTGTATTTTATAGGTTATATTGTGTTTATAAAAAAGCGTTTGCGCGTACGAAAAAGGAATTGATCCAAATAATTGTTGCATAAATAGTAAGACGTGAACTTACCTTCGATACTATCCATGTTTAATTCTTTAAATGCAGCGTGGAAATACGATATGCGAAAAGGGGACCCGGTTACAACCGTAGGTTCGAAATCCTGTCTCTTCTCTTTTCTGCGGTGAAATTTCTGTGTACCCGGAGAGTATTCGGTGTGTCAAATCGTTCAGAAGAGGCAATGCACTTTTAAATGTGTATGTGTGTTTGTGGAAGCCGGGTTCTTAACAGCGACGAGGGTATATACGAATGCCGTCACAACGAACCGGGCATGAGTAACCGAGTTAGAATCTAACCTAAACTCTTGCCAGTATATCAGTGGTGCGGCAAACCGCGTTTGCCCCACATTCCCTTTATGGAATGTCTTCACACTCTGTCGTCGATTGCCTTTCTTTTTATGAATTTTCATTAAGAAAAAATCATTAAACGTGGGAATTAATTAAAGCCGAAGTCAAGTTTGAATGAAGTACGATTCGTCCTTGCTACTTGCTACTGGTGTAATTTGCAATTGCATTGTAGGACATTTTGCTCATTGGGCTTTCTTGTAGATATCATAAAGTGGAAAGGACTGAATGCATCGATTTCTAATCGTTAAATGTACTAAATAAACTTAATTATAGATTAATTATTATATCCTTATAGATTTTCCCATTTATGATTTTCACAGCAATTCGATTTATTAATCAAAATTAGCAACACTCCACTTAATATAACAACATGGAACCATTATATATTTGCCGAACGTATATAACAGCAAACACTAAGAAACTAAATAATAATACGTCATTTATTTTAGGAGCAATTTACATATTATTGATGAGCTCAAATATTTGCCGTTGCAATAAATTGTTAATTGAATCAATAAACAATTTCTTCAAATATTCAGAAAGTTATTATAAAGACAAATAAATTCTCCCAAGAAAAAAACGAGTTGCTTACGTTTTATAGATTTATTTATTTGTGTTAAAATAAATCCAATGATGCATTAAATATAGCCATAATTCTGACTTGAAAATTTGTAGATACCCACAAACACTATTGTGTAAACGTGAATTTGGCATTCATTACAAAATGGTACCTATGGTACCGAAAAGTGCGATTCACACCACCATACATGTATGGTGTTTTAATATAGATGGATAAAATAGAACGAAGATTAATGCAATACTAGAAAAGTGAGAACAACCAAAACGCAAAACAAATATGACAAATGCAAGGAAATTTGACAAATTGTCCTATTGTAAGTGAGCCGTTATGAAGCCGCCTGATTAAACAATAATAAATATAATAAAAATATGACGCATTGATACTACACAGTTGCCATATAGCTCTCTACTGCATCTGCTGGGCGATTCAACTATATGATTGTCATGTCTGAAGTTTGCAGCAACATTGCCTTACCTGCTATATGTATATACTTGTTTGTCTTTTTCTTATTAACTGCAACTTCAGACATGACAATCATTTTTGCTCTCTTTTAAGTATTCACACAGATACACATACCTACATGTATAAAATTACAAACGTATGCGTCGTTTGACTTATTGCAAGATCAAAGTTATTAACAAAATTCATCATAAAAGAATTGTACCATTTGTGGACGATTTAAGAATTGCATGGACCGATTTAGTTACCAACCGTACAAATAATGATCTAATAGCCCCGTGATATTTAGCGCTAAAGGTATTCGGTATTGGAAATAGGAATTCTGCTCTATAAATAAACTATCAACGCGTTAATTGCGACAGCTGTGCTATTGTTGATGAGAGATTTGCCCTGCCTTTTTGCTATTAAAATAGACCACTCGTGATTGTTTCTCTACTTATAGATACGTAAACAAGCTATTCTGGAATTGTTTTTTTTTAATTTTATGAAGTTGCCAATATATCAATGTTAAACTCGTGTTAGCAAGGAAGAAGTATAGAATTATTTGTTATCATTTGCGGTACAGCGATAATATGTATGTAGAGTTTCGAAAGTTAGATATTGCCAACATATTAACATTTGTTATTGCAAAAACAATTAAATAGAAATTGCTGGCATATTTACATTTAAATAATATTCTTCCTGCAATTAAAATTAATTTTAAATTCCCGCGCCAATATTTTAGCAATATCTATTATTATTATGAAATAAAATTTTTGACTTCCATTGCATTGAAGTATTATAAAAAATATGTACTAGCAAATTAATTAATACAGAAACTATTTATTCAAGCATCAAATTTCAAACCAAATTTACTGAGTACGTGCAAACATTCAGTCACGTGACAATTCATGCCGTGGTGAAATTTTTCCATTCTTATTATTTACATACGCGTCCGTACGCGAAAGACCAAAAGAGCCGCTCTCAGACTATTAAGAACCGGATTATGGTGAGGTTGCTGCGCATGCCCGAACACGTTACAACGGGAAACTGCGATGCGCTGGTTTTAGAGGCGAATTTCCGTAAATCGCGCGCGATAAAGTCGCCTCTACCGGAGTCCGGGCAAAGTCCAATCGATACCACATGGGTGTGGTGCGCATGCGTGCTATCGATCTCACATTCATGAAAGGGATATTTTTCTACGCCTTCTCCTTGTCGTCGTCAATCGGCATTCTCTGCTTACGGCATTTTTTTCGGATGCAACACTGAACTCCGCATAGAACGCATGCCGTTAATATGATTAATGTTTGAACAGCGGCTGTTTCATGGTCCTATACCGGCGTTAAGGGTAATCTGGATTAGACATCACTCTCTGCCATGTTTATTTGAGTTTATCGATTTTTTTGGCAGCAACAATTTCTTAAATTATAAACACTGGTAGATGCTATGGTAATAGACGTAATCTCTTGCAGCTTCTCAAGGCTGAACTATGCGTATGTTGTGTACAATATAAGTAATATAACATTTAAACAGCTTAGAAAATGATTACGCCAAACTACTTTTGACAACTTTTGAATTTACAATATTTGTGTCCATATTAGTATATTGTATCCAAAACGAGCACTTAATTTTCTATTTTCGCTGCGGATGTCATCTGTAAATTATCACTAATTTATGATCATAATGATTTTTATTCGATTTTTGCGTTGCAATTTCTAAGCACACAAATTGTTAAGTAATATGCGTACTTTGATAATTCAAATTATCTTCGGATAAACCGAAAGGACGTTTCAAAATAGGAATACTTCCTACAATTTCATGATTATTATTTATCAGTAACGGAGCTTTTCCCCGGGTTGACATCGGCTTTTTACCGATCAAACAGTCTCATTTCTTAATATTTTTTCTAATGTGCGAAAAAACTCAAACCAAAACTATTTTATTTATACACTCCTCTCTCCTTTGTTGAAAAGATGCCTTTGGTGTATTAAATCAATAATCATAAATCATAAAACTACATCAATTTGTTAGCATAAACATTGAAAATAGGTCTTGGGAAGTAATCGTCGCAATGTGCTTGTGCGTCTTTGACGATTTTGTGATCAAAACTGGTTCGCCTTTACTTGCAATATAAAATAAAAGGTGTGACACTGTGGTGTTAGAGGGAATATGTGTATTCCCTCTAAAATAGGTTCTATCTATACAATTGTTTTAAGTTTTAATAACGAATCAAACAAGCTTTTTAACATTTTATTTGGCTCTGCTTCGGCCATCTACCGGCAATATATGACAATATCATAGTTCACGATTATATTCTTAGAGGGCAGTAAAATTTCTATGTACTTGGACCTACGAAGAAGGAATATGTAGGAGGAAACCATATCATAGTATTTTTAATTACTGGGCAGCAGTAGGCCCAAACTCTGAGCATTTATTATTATTATTAGCATTATTAAAAACTCAATCAAATGTAAATGGTGTCTCAAAGTTTACATTATGGTTTATTTTTTATGCATGCATCTATGTGCACAGTGTACTCTGCCATCCCAGACGAGCCCTACTATTTGCGGTTGGCAATAGTTGACAACACATTTGTGTCTTTTGTGTGTTTTTGTTGTTTTGATGTTTTTTGAAACATGAGGCATATGACAATTGACAGATATAAGTTGTCAACGCACTTGATGTTTGGCATTTTGACATTCTTTTTGTAGTGTTGATAGTTTTCATAGTTCTTTAACGATAACCTCTTCTCTATGCAATAACCTATTTATGTCTATATCTGTCAAACCATACGATATGCTTTTCAATGCGTGGTAATCATGTCATGAAAGGACGAAATATCAAAAGTGGTGTGTTTAATTGCGAGAATTATATGTAGCTATATTAAGAAAAAACAAAAAAGGGCTGATATAAAAAATTAAAAGCAAATGGTAATTTTGATGTCTCAGTCCCTTTATGTAAAGTATTTCATGGCTAAATAAAAGTTTTCCTTTTATTACGTATGTTAATTACGTGGATGTATTACATTATTTTTCACCCCAAAAATATGGCAAATACATTGTATTTTAATTATCGTAACTTCCCCTACTAATCCGTTAGGAGATGTTGAAATCAAACAGCCTCATCAAAAACCTTTAAAATCTTCCGTTTCTTGTTCCGATAGATTCCTATCAGTTGTTCAGTATTGTTTGTTTGGATACATTTCTTCTATGGTTTGTATTTTGTATTTAACTGGGCTTTGGGCAATCCACGGACATGTCTTATTAGTGACTGATATTTTAAGGTATGCAAATATTGCCCTATGGTGGCGTAATGCAGCCCTTTGGTCATGCACAGTGTGTACATGCAATATTAATCTGAAAACAATATATCTCGTTAGGTTTAGAAAATTATGAAATCCTTAAGTTGGTAATAAGCAGTGACATTTTTGGTTTATATTGACGGGAATAAATTAACAAGCAGTATATAATGTGCCGAAAAGTAGAGATGATGCAATAGTGAAACGATTTTGTAATAAGTAAGAAGTACCAAAGAAAGAATATACATTCTTAATATTTGTGTGGTGTTTTAATTTAGTATTGTATGAGAGAACTTAACACATAGGTGTAGCTGTTGAAAATTATGCAAAGTGATTGTACTTACTTCTGTATTGTAGGAGCGTTCCCTCATAATTTTTTATAATAATAATAATAATAATAATAATATGCCGTAATATGCAGTAATATTGTTAGAAAACCAGCAACAACTTGCTAAAACCTATGCTATACCTAAGCAATCAATTTCAATTTAAATTTATATTACAATTCCTTTAGTTGTTAGTAGTTCTTTTAGTTTGTACTTATTGTTTAATCATTATCGTTATTTTTATTATTATTGTGTATTCCGTCAGTAAAGATTGACGTGTCCCGAATTAATTATTAATTTGTTAATGCACGTCGAGCTAAAAATGATTCATCGCCAGGTACCTGGACGCGACTGTAGTTTTTAGTGTAATTATATTCCTAACGGCTATATTTTTGTTGAGTAGGGTAGATTAATGTCAGAGCGAATTGTTTTCCTTCAGTGTTTAGTTTGTAAGTTGCTATTATGAAAGTTAGTACGTGAATAAAATTATTGTTAAAGTTGGTTGGTGCGTTATTGTGTTTGAAAAATAAGTTGATTTAGCAATTTTGTGCGGTAGGAGTAATCCGAATAGTGTGTTTATTGTATTCCGTGTGGTAAGCAAAAAAATAATCCAATTGTAAAAATAACTCAGGAATATGTTAATCGAAACCGTCAATGGGTGCTTTTTTGCGCAACTTGTGCGCTCACTTTCTGAACAGAACTATAGTTGGAAATAGTACATGTGCTACTTAAAGATCTGCACGGCAGAATCCATACACTTTTTGGCACACTTTGTGAATGACATGACGCGAGAAAAAGCTTGTATAGAAGAATGAATAGAAATTTGGATGGCATTATGCATCCTGTCAAGTTTGAAATATGTAAGATTTGGCGCGGTAGTTTGTTTAGTTGCGTTTGCAGACCACCAGAGGGATAGGCACATAATTTTAACGTTAAGTACTGCAATCATCCCTACTATATTATCTCTGGACCTCTGGTTAAAATGTCCGAAGAAAGGATGTACTGTTACGACGGTGTAATATATAAAGTAATTGAATCAAATATATATGAAATTATGAATATTAACTGATTCATCATTCTTTAATTTCGCTCTAAAAGTGAATATATACTATTATTCCTACTGGTATCTAGAGCCTAGATTTCTAGAGGTTATGGCTAGAGGTTATGCTGTCAAATAGGGTAAAACTTACCGGTGACTATTTTTATGCATTTAGTATCAAATGAGCGGTATATATTAGTACCGGTTAATCACCGGTAAGTCTGCTGAATGCGGCCACTGTATCATAAGCTGACAAATAATAATTTTAGGTTATGTTGCTTTAAAAAGCTTTCTTAAAAGTGCATGATTTTGATGAATGTCTTACAATGAAACAATTCAATTTCAAAGAAAACCAATGGTGTTTAAAATAACTTTCAGTCAGAAAAGTTTTGCGTTCCTAGTTGAACATTTTATACTCTTAAAAATGTGATAGTAGGTATTGCCAACTAAATTGTGTTATAGCTTACTCTAATTATAAATTCAATTATTCCTCCGGTATCTTTGTTGTTCTCTATAGGTATGTATTTACTACAGTGATATGTGAAAGATAAAGTAGATGTAGAATAATTTTTAATTTCTGTTTTATCGCAAAAGCACATTAAAAGCTTGAAAAAAAAAATAAAACATGTCTTTAAATAATGTAATATCTTGAATTTAAAGTAATAATTATAATATAGAAAAAATATGAGAAACAAAAGTATATTAATTTTGTGGTTAAATATGCAACTTATATGGCTTAGTCTTCGTTAAACGTGTTGCATACGCATTTATTCATAATTCGAAATAAGAAAATAGCCCAATATTGTTGTAACATAATGTATATTTTCTATTAAAATAATCAGTTATTTATACATACATCTAAGCATTATTATTAATAATACATATATTACATATAGTTGCACAAAATATATATTTATATTTATGAAACGCATACAATGGGGTAGGGTATTAAATCTTTATTGCTTCCATTAGAATAATATTGTCACACACATAACAGAAATTATTGTATTATTACGATTATTAATATACAATTAAAAGTTATACGAAAGATGGCCGGATATCCGTGTCCCTTATCTCTTAAATCTGACTTTTACTTTCAAAGCCCGAAAAAGAAATTGAACACACTGGTGCTTTGTTTTCGTCTTCTTTAAAAATTATTATCTTTGTACCAAAACACAATAGTTAGTAATTGTAATATCCATAAAATGATCTCAAAAATAGTACACCTCTTAGGATACAATAATTTTATCTTGTAAAATGGACTACTATTTAAAGGATGCATAGAAAATTGTTACTAATTAATTTATTATGTCTTTGTTTGTTAGATACCTACTTTTACGCATGGTTCAAACTAGGTCCATTTTACAATGAAGATGAGCACTCAAACCAATCCGAAATCAGTGTGAACGATATCGCAATTGTTTTGCTTTTCACCATTCGCCGCCATATTTAATTCCACAAGGGTGTCAATACTGTTAATGCTGACACCTTTTAAAATTTTCTGCGCGGCCAAACTGGTAAAATTGAAACTCAAATCGCTCAGACTGGGAAATTGGTGTTCGTTTTGTCTTGTCAGCGTTTTATCTCTATCCTCCTCTTTAAAAATATTGGGCACCGAGCCTAGAAGGTTCTTTTCCGAGATCGAATGATAAGATTTATTCAGGGACGTTTTAGAACCCGTTAGGTTTTTACTAAAAACACACCCCGTGCTCCCAGTAATGCCATCGCAACTTTTAGTCGGACTAGGAGGACATTCGAAACTATTTTTGGTGAATTCCCGATAACTATTTGTGATTGGCGAGTCTGGATTCGATTTTGAATTATACTGATTATTCGAGGTAGAGCCTGGCACATTCTTGATGAGGTTTCGGTAATTCAAGCCGTCCCTAGATGGCATTTGCAGAGATAGTTTTCTTATGTTATTCATTTCCTCATTTTTGACATCGCTCCTCGTTGCGGTGCTTTCAACGTGATTGGTCGAGTTGTTGAGACCATCATCTTTCAAGTTGTTCGTATTCTTAGCTTTAATCTCCTCTCCGTTGACGGAGTATTTATTCGTTTCTGGTTCTGATCCATTGATGATCACTAAATTCGGGTTGGAGTTAGTATTTTGACCGTTTTCGAAAGTAATGACGGAGCGGACTGGCGAGTTTTGTACGTAGATTTTCGTGTTGGCACCGTTGATTGTCGCGTTAGTGTTTATGTTGGAGATGTTAGTACCGTTTTGCTTCGTCGTGACTTGTAATGTGAATGAATTACTGTGCGATAAAGAGCTCTGATGCACCGGACTGATTGTGGAGCGAGAGTCTTTCCTTTTTGGCAACCTCTTCTTATCCATATAGCTCTGCTTTTGTATCACCGTCTTTTGTGATTCTAAACTCGATGGCCCGCTTGTTATAGAACTGCCAGTTTTGCTACTTTTCTGGGATTCTATACTCGAAGGTCCACTGTTATCGATGCTGACCAAATTTCTCATCGATTCTCTTATGATTTCCGAGTCTTTCATCATCCTCTCTTCGTTGCTCTTCTGACTAGGTTTTAGCGATTCAAAGCTGGTTGCCTTCGAGGATTCCTGTGCGTCTATCTTCGGGGAAGACGGCTTGACATCCTGTTTTACCTCTTCCTTAATCTCGTCTTCGATGATATTGTTCGCCGAATGATTTTTTGGTGTTAAACTGGCTCTGCTAGTTTTACGCGAGCTTTCTCGACTCTTGGACACATGCAACGGTGTCCGCAATATATTTCCATTCCTGGATAGACTACCTGAAGCGTGGGATGATCCATACCTAAGACTGGGGGAGTGATCTCTCGATTCCGCTAGCGATGCCACGAAGGTCGAATCGTTTGATAGTTGCCGTCTGTGTCTTCTGGGAAGTGTGGCCGATTTGGAAGACGCCGTTTCCGAATAGTAATATGGCAGCGAAGATGCGGAGTCCTGCGAAAAATAATTTCGATCGTTAGTTTAACGTTTTATTTTTTATTTGTTGCTGAGCTTACTTCTGGAGTTGTCGATGTTTGTGTTCCGACGTTGTGCAAGTGTATGGCTCTGGAGTTGAACCACTCCGATGGTGGGAATTGGGCGCCGAAAGTGGTTATTTGACAGTGGGATCGCTTGGATCGCCTGAATAATCTTGATAGCAGAGATTCTTTTTCTGGAAATAAAAAGACGAAATCTAGATTACAGTTGTGCTTTCGATAACTGTATAAGTAATAGAAAATGTTGGTATTTTTTGGTTTTGCGTGCTAATATTAGTGTATTTTGGTGGCATCATCTACCTAATAATTTTTATTGCCTAAAATTAACTATGTATAAAATAATCCTTGTCTCAATCCTTTCGATTGTTTTTAAATGACTCGATTAATAACGAATAATTTCGTTGCAATACATACATATATTTCAACAGAATTTATTAGCGTTTTGCATCTTTTCACACATTTCTGACACTGGAGCGAAATTTTCTTAAAACAGCAAGGGTTATTTTCATGACATGCTTTATCATATTAATGCAATTACTGTAGAGGAAACTAATGTCATAGTTTGAGGAATAGAAATATTAAAATTTTCATTTAATATGTATAGTTAACATTTTTTTCGCACAGTTTCCATCCAAATAAATGCTGAGCTAACCCTGTTACAAATATATCCCGCGAAATAAAAAATAGCACAATCTTTTAAGGAAGCGTTGCATTCTACTACACTATCGCTATCTTCTGACGAAGATGTACTATCCTCTACAGAAACACATTGTTCATCTGCTTCCGGAGTGGGCTTCACATAAGTATCTTGCATTTTAAATTTGGAAAGCACTATATCATCATCACTGTAGTAATATACTCAAATACATTTTTGCTTAAATTGTATAAATTAAAGAATAAATACAATTCGAATTTGTCAGTTTAATTTGTAAAGTTTATTTTGACGAATACTGAATATATTTATAGGTATTTTTGCTCAAAACGGCCATACATTTGGTGTTGATGACAAACGGTGACAAACGGTTGTTTTTGCGCCTGCTTTTTCTTATTCAGACGGTTTATTGTTTTTGTTTCTTATTTTCATAGCGCAGGTACACGGATAATAAGTGAATATGTAGTTGAATTCGAACGGTTGTATCGAATAGTTGTCTCGTGTCGGGAATAGTGATTGTGGATTTCCGTTTAGTGTTTAGGTGTTTCCCTTTCCCAGTGCTGAATGAAGAGAGACAATTGGGACTATTACGTAAGTATTATTATATATGCTTAATTACCACTTAAAAATAATAAAAACAATACTAAAAAATTTTTTTTAACATTAATATCTCTCTTATTATGCACCTTTGTTAAGATATTTTTACGATAATGATCTTATTTTAAGATGTTTAATCACCCCTTGAAAATAAAATCACAAGACCGTAAATAATACTACATTTATGGAAATGTAATATTATCATGAAAGTATGGACTTTCAAGTATTTTATGTTAATTATCAACGACAATATATTATTTATTATTTCATTCAAACCGTATGACAAAAAAGATAAACATCTTAAAACATTACAATCTCCAGCAATTGTATTGGCGGTACAGCATAACTTATTACCAAAAAAGTTCTAGTTAATAGTATTACGCACCTGCATCGTCTATGACTATTATCCTTTATCTATTTATATTTATGGCCATTCCTTGGTTTTCATTTTTAACACAGCTAACAATCAATTACCTGGCTATAAATGGTAAGCATGAAAGGGCCCGCGAAATATTTACGGGCTCCTCAATGAGCGTTCTGAACACTTGCGTGCCTGAATAAGTAGGTAATTTGCATTTTACGACTGCACACACAAATATTTATTAATTAAAACGTATCTTGTTTTCTAAGTACTGGTTCTAGAGGTGCCTGTAGAAGTTAATTGTGCATATATTCATGTGTGTGTACCACACTGATACAGTAGTGCATTAATGTTTTAGAGTCATGTTATTGTAATTGTTATATATTAACAGTCAGGGTTAAATATATCGATCAATTTTATCTATCGAAACAAAGTCACGCCGATGCGATTTACAGACGAAAAACTGATTGACAGTTACATGATTTTCGGCTCAGTTTGTCAGCTGTTTCAGATTGTTTCCATGTTACTTTTGTGCCTGATTTAATAAGCGTTTAAATATACTTACTAGGTGTCTGCGCTGAATCACTGCTTGTGGGGTATTCCGTACTGCTGCTACTGTCCGTGTAATGCCTGGCCAAGGTTCTCGTAGATGCCGATCTACGCAATCGTCTCGTCGAACCCCAAAGTCTGAACGAACCTCTGCGATCTGGACTTTTCGGCGCGGGAAATGAAGCCGATCGTCGCTTGTTACTTCGAGCGAAAATTATCTTATCACTGGGATTACCTGTAAAAAGAGATAGAAGCTGAATTTATTAGCTGATGTTGGAAGCCTGTAAATTTGGAGGTAGAGTTCTTCGTTCAAGTTTAGTTTGTTTTATTGCGGTATAATATTTGCAGACCTTGCAGGAAGTATCTAAAACAATTAGTTTTAAGCGAGACATATATAGAATCTTATATGTAATTCTGGGATAAAATCCATTAGTCCATTGGCTGAAAATGTCAGAGAAATTTAGTTTCATGTTTTAAATATTTTCTGTTTTTGGTAGGGAATACAATTTAGTAGCTTTTGCGAGTTGCTCATCAAAAAAGTGCTGATGCGTCGCAGATCTTATTACAAATCGTCCAAGTCGTGTCTTTGAGTTAAGACAAGCGCCATCTAGGAGACAACCTGACCGCTGTATGGAGGTCGGTAATAAGTAATAAGTGGGTTTAGCATTCGGAAGGACGCTGACGACGTTTGGTATACAGAAACTCGAGTCCGTCTTTAATGCTTTCGTTTGATTTGCTTTGTATGGTGATTCCTACAATAGACCATGTGACAATAGATTTCTATTTTCTTCCGTCTGATTGTTTTTTGCACTGATATTACTCTGTACAGATTGTAAAGAAACTACTGGGCTATTTAATGTTTAATTTAATGTTACTGCACCAAATGCTTATGCTGAGTTCCAAGCAGTACCAACCTCCAAAAGGCTAAATACAAAATATTGACATCTGTCAACAGATTCTGAGCTACCTTAACCCATATTATCCCAAAGGTAGAAAAGTCAGTATAATGAACACTACAGGTAGAAAATATTTATTTTGGAACACTTAAGAATATACTTCACTAGTGAAAATAAATAAAATTTTGAAATGTACCCCAAAAAACACTGGTGCATATTTTCGAATAATAATTAGCAATTTCAACTATGTGCTACAAAAACGTTTACCTTACAAAAAAAACATTAAAATTAAAATACTTTTTACCTGGGCCTCATCTGATGCAAAAAACATTAGAAAAATTGTTGGTGCACCAACGAATCACTGGGAAAATCCCGATTCATTTTTGATGATATAGTACGAAGCATCATGACGTGTGTAAATGTAGGTTACACTTTTTGCAAATGTAAATTGTGTGACTATGGCAAATTCTACACCTTCGTCGAGCTTTATTGGCATGAGAAGTCATAAGGTAGCCTTTATTATCATAACGGAGTTCATCTATGGCCGGAGCAAGGGTTCTTATGGTTATTTTTTTATCAGTTTTTAAAAGTCGCAATGCTATGTAGGATTTAAAATCTATCTGCGATATATAATTTTCGTTAACAATATTATACATTTTCCAAGCATTTACTACTAAGCTATCGATTGTATTACAAAATAAAGGCGACAACCATTGTTTCCCCAATACTTGCAAAATAATTTGCAATTCCGTTGTCATGGTAGTCTACCCAGGCCATATATTTGTTGTACTGAAAAATTACGTTAGGTTGGGGTAGATATACATCTTTTCCTTCTTTTCTATTATAGCGTTTTACATTATGTATAGGATCTATACTATAAATGTTACTTGCCACTGTTACAACCGAATTGTCGTTCCATCAATAGAAACAATAGAAACTTTTGAGTCAGATTCATTTGTTGAAATATGATTCACATATAAAGCCAGTGGTACGCACCAGTAAATATTTAAGTAAAATAAGAGATAACACATACGATAAATCAAATGCCTTTATTCTAAAATGTAAACTGCGTATTATGAACGTAAAAATAAAAAATACCCTTACCACCTCGATGAGTGAAGAACTCCTGGATACGTATTTCGGCAACTAAGTTGC
>JARFOC010000728.1:0-22484 GCA_031763485.1 Osmoderma eremita | reverse complement strand
TTAAATAAGATTAATGATACCATAGATACCTTACACCTTAGGGTAGAGAGGGTTTTTGATTATATATATATATATATCTTCTAGGAGAATTTTTCTTTTGTAAGGTATCCTTCACTTGCATACAGACCAATCTTTCTGAAGGCTGAGAAAAAGTTAAACTTTGAAGCGACTTGCTTCCACAGCTGGGAATGTGATCATCCTCCCTCCTCCAAAAAGGGGGAGGAGAAAAAAAACGCTATGAAATTTGACACCAACCATACAGTAATTAAGCGTCTGAAGGAAAACAAACAAACGCTCCTGCGACGACTTAAAATTCGAGCTGGGAAATCGCGATGAACCACCATCCCTCCTCCCTCGCCCCAAACTCATTCCCATTACCCGAAGAGGAGTATGAGGCGGCTGGTCGATGTGCTATAACTTTAGCTACGCGAGCGCCACCATCACGCGACTCGGAAGAGATCGTAATTTTACTTCGAGGGATATAAGAACGGCTGGCGGACCAAATCGAGCACTCGACACGGTGCCGACAACAAAAGACGATCTGGAAATAGTTGAGCGGCGAGGGCAAAAGCGAAGCTGGCGTTTTCACAATGAAACGGGGCGGTTAGGAGACGGGGTGGGGGTGGTTGTAGGCGCGCGGGGATGGGTGTGTGTCGAGCGAAACGTATGGTAGAAGAAGAAAAGCGCTTTCTGTTGAGTAGCGGCGTTGTCTGTTAGCTTGCGTGCGAGCGTCAGAAGTATACGGGGGAGGCAAGATGAAAGCCTGGCGAAAATGGCTGCCTCATCTATCTTATTTTAACTGTTCTTCGAGTTAATAAGTTTGAAGTTCTCCGACGCTAGCTGACTGGCTGTTGTGTGCCAGCCGGCACTGTCTCCTCCCTAGATTCGGTTAAATCCGACAGTTTTACTGCCTGCTGGGATTCCATATAACAGAATAAATTAAAATTGAGGAGGGGATTTCTTCAAGTTTCTTTTTTAATTGGACTATATTCTGATGGATATTTTTTTACGAGAACAGCAATGTATCACACATAAGAAAAATTTCAAGAAAAGTAACAAAATAATTATTTAATCGTGTGTAAAAATACCACTAGCACTGGAAACAAATGCCGAGCACCAAGCGTTATTCAAAATTTATTTAGAAACTAAAGAAAACAATATGGAACGAAAAAAAAGGTAAAAAATAAATATATATTATTATCTCCTACGTTCAAATTGTGTTCCATTTTGCGGTAAACATTGGCGACATCTTTGCGCAATCCCATATGTTGCTTCGGATAACATTTTTGCAGGAAATGGCGATTCTTGGATTCGGACAAATGGACTCATTCCTTGGGCGCCACACACTAATGGACACTTTTCTTTGGGGATATCTTCACGCTCAAGTTTATGTAACGCCTCCAGGAGATGAGATTCAGTTAAGAAATAAAATTACTGTAGCTTGCCACTCTCTGGCAATAATTTTATTTGATAAACTTGATCTTGAAGATATCCCCAAAGAAAAATGTCCATTGGAGTAATATCTGGCGAATGGGTCCATATGTCCCAATCCAAGAATCGACAAAACTTCTGGTTAAATACCCCCTATTCAGAAGGGCATCATGAGGGATAGCACCATCCTGCTGAAATATCATACTCCAAAACCCATTGAGCGGTAGATCTTCAAGAAAATTTTCCATATCCTCGCGCAGAATTTCTTAGTATTTATGCTGGTCTAGTTTACCATCAATGAAAATAGACGCAATGAGTTTATTGTGTAAAATGCGGCACCAGATATTTACAGAAAATCTGTGCTGAAAATGGCCCTCCACCTTCACATGCCTATTTTCCTGAGCCCAATAACCATGATTGTTTTGGTTAAATGTACAGTTATTGGGAAAAACCACACTCATCTGATCATAAAATTATTAGGTAGAAGAATGGATCTTCTTGAATTCTTGAGGATCACCAGCCTCTATTGCATAAATTTTGCGTGGAACATACAGTTTTGCTTTCTCTTTTTTTTTAATTTGCTGCACGGTATCCTTGGAAGTTCCTAAAATAGCAGCAATCTCTCTAATTGAAGTCCAGTGCTTTTCCTCAACAACCAGAAGTACGTTGAGTCGTAGATTTTCATCCAGATGTTGAACCTGCAAATTTTCTCGAATTTTTGAAAGCGCCATATATCCCTAAATTCTTCACTAATCGTTAAAAGTTTGATCTACTTGAACGATCTCTGTTTGGATAGCGCTGCGAATAAAGTTTTGCAACCCGATAAGTATTATCACCGCACTCAAAATAAACTCGAAGCATATCTAAACGCTGTTCGTTCATTTTAGAAAAAAAAATCAACTCGACAGATCGTGAGACATTTGTATTTTCCAAACAACTTGATTTACAACGCGCATTTTATAGCCTACATCCAGCCATTTAATTTTCCGTTTATGCTATGAAAAAGAGTTGATGGCTTCTGAACATATTTTCTCTAATCCTCTTCTTTATGCCCTATTCTGGCTACGGCCCCAGCTACGGCTCTCCAGGACACTGTAAGTTTGCGTTTTTCTAACCAATCTATGTGCTGATAGCATTCAATCAACATGACCTAACTGCCTTAATTGTTAATGATGAGCTATTATTGTTCATTATATAGCTTCTTACCCAGATCTATTGGTTCTATCTTAGTACTTCTCACCCAAAATGTTCCTACCTTTAACCCCCCTAAATCTTTGTCAAAACTTTTCCTTCCAATAATTCCAAACCCTCTTCCTCTTTTGGTCGAGAGTCCACAGTTCAATCCCATAAAGGACAATTGGTAGTGTAATGGATCTTTCGGATTCTCACTATTGCATTTTGGGATAAATCCTTCGATTCTAATGCCTGTTTGATTGCACCAACGCACCTTGAGAGCCCTCAGCCATCATTTAACGAATTTCTTTCGTCTTTTGTCCCATCATCGGCATTGTTGTCCCATTGTAATGTTATTTATCACATTTATTATAATATAATCTCTTATTCAATGATCCTTCATGGAGTAATACCCATCATTAAACGAATTCGATAGAATGGTGAATAAATTGGTATAATATGAGACGACATAATCTAGTCTCAGTTTCTGGTCATTTTCCTTCTTATTGCTATATATTCTTTTATATTCGTTATCCGTTCTGTTTTATCTATTTTTATCTGTTTTATATTCAGCATTTCTCCAAACTAGTCCTTTCAAGTATCTTCCCATCTCAACGTTCCAATGGTTCAATCTCACTCAGACTTCTCTGCCAAACTTTGTAGTTGGCAGCTGCATATTTGCCAGAATCGTCTCAACGCATCTTGACCTGTTTCTTCTCCTACGGATTTCACACCTGATCCTCTCCATATTTCAACATTACACACCTAATAGATGGACCTCTCCTCTTCAGTTCTTCTGAATGTCCCCAGTTCACTTGTTGGAATTCTTTTCCTTTCTTGGTGGCTTAAAATTCACATTTCAGATCCAAACGACAAAAGGACCAAGAGGTCATTATGCCCTCTCACTTTGGCCTTCACTTTTATCTTTACTGATTATAAATAAATTCTATTATTTTATCCAAATCTGATACAATCTTTCGCAACTACTGTTTCCAATATAATCCGATATAATATTTTCTTCAATGATAAATTACTATAAATATTCTTAAAATGAGTCTGCGATCAAAATTCTATAATTTTTGGCATTTTTTAGAATCTTCCCACGAAATCTTTCGCTTCTATGCTACGAATATTCACATCTTTTAGACCCAATATCCTGAAACTTCCCTCCCCAACTTCCAAATTGAAACCCATCACGCTTCTCAAGTACAATACCTTCCGAACTTCTTATTCGGAGCACGCCTTCCAGAATCGTCTAATTCAATTTGAGAAGCCGCCTATGTGCGCCAAGGAAGAGAAGGAACAATTTCTCTTTCGTCATCGTCGACTGCTATTGCTACGAGGCGCGCAAATCGAATTTAAGAGGGTAGCAGCGATGGCATTAAGAAGACACGGTAAAATTTGATTACTCAGGTACTTGGGGGTGCCACGCAACCTTTCTCCCGTCTAGCTTTGGGTCCGCGCACGTCGAAGACTATCTAATTGGTGCGCGACATCTTTTATGGAAATACTAGTACGAAATTAGGGATGATTCTAATTAGGTGTAGCTCGTAGTTAATTAACGGAGCGAGGTCAGAATCGGTAATGTGTTATCTGGAAAGATGTCTGAAACTTATTTCGTATATAAGTGAGTTGTTATAGCTCTAATCGTTTTCGTTATATTTGGAGTTAAAGTTTCGATCTCAAATACTGTTTGGTATAGCGATTCCAAATATCTCTAAGCGTTTCAGGGTTATGGTGACACTAAAAATTATGATTAGCGTAATTTCTGGCACTTCACCAGATGAGACTTTTGGCCGGGAATTAACTGCCAGAAAAATGCGTAACCGTTCCTGAGGAATGGTTAAAAATGTGTAAAGAAACGTTAATTTTGTAAGCAATTTGGAACCAAACTCAGTCTGACACCACTAATTGTTCTTGAGTGTTGAAGAAGAGTTCCGAAAAATTCTTTGTAATATATAATATATTTCTTTACGAGATTAAAATGAAATCTACTTTAGCTGAAAATAAAAGATTTACACCATAGTCTAATGGCTCCCCAGATGATACGATACCCACAAAAAAAACCTTGGGAAACTTCTCAAAAATCTGGTAAATGGGGTCTTTTATTTCTTCTCCTGGAGGAAATCAACGTCCCATTTGCCATGACTTTGTCCACCTTAGGCCATGGCAAATAGGGAATTGTTGATTTCTTCTTGAAATTTGTCAGCTTCATGAATCTCGGTGAAGTTTTCTGAGCAAAATTCCAAGACTTATCATTTACTTTATCCAAAGAATTATCCCATTAGATTGTGCCCATCAGTTTTTGCGAGAATTCTTGCGTTTTCGCTTTTTATCCTGGCGCAGATCCTTTGCGGACTCAATCTTGTTTTGTTAGGGCACCCACGAATTATCGCCTGTCACAATTTTAGAAAAAAAAATCCCCGATTACAAGCTAAAGCCACCAACCCTTCTTTGCAATTTCTTTGCCCGCACAACCTTTCGCCCAGGAATTCCCTAAATTCTCGCGCCTATTTTATTTTGGATAAGCGACACTTTCATCGTCCATACATTAACACCAATTCTTCAGGTTTCTTAGGTACTTGCCACCAAAGCTGGCCCATCATCTCTACATCATCTTTTAATCAGAATTTTATTTGCAAATATGTTGGAAAACTTTCACTACATACAGTCTTGCGTTAGTATGTAATTTCTGGCTCGGATTACCGTCTTTTGTCAAAAACTTGTATGGTTTAAATCACCCATTTTCGCACAGAAGAACCACAAAAATGCAACCTTGCAAGTTGTAACGGCTTGATAGCAAACAATTCTCAAGACAACGCGTTCTTTCAATAGCTAGGTCGTTTTGATCACGTATTTTAGGATGCCTTATATTTTCTCATTTTATATGAACGTCGAATCTAATACTTTATTTTTTTTTATTTACAGAAAACCAAATCAAGCTACCACAATGATCGTAAACAACTCAAAATCCAAACACAATAACCCGAAAACGTTCAACAAAAGAAGGACACACGCAGGCCCAAAGATAATCAACAACTTCCACTTGGCATCCGTCGGATATCGAACAAGACTGTCGTCTATAGCGGAGGGGCAATACATCTTCACAGGTCCTATGCAAAATCCTCCCAGAACAGAAACAGGACTGAAATGGTAACAATATAATACAGAAAAAACATCTAAGCTAATCTGATGAACATGTAATACGTTGAAGAAGAAATCATCCGAGTTGATTTAAGAGCAAACAAAAAGCCGTCACTTTCACACAGAATAGGTATTTACTATTTATTAGCGCAGTTGATAATAAATTAGAGCAATGACAATGAGGTGACAAAGTACTGGCCGGTAGCAAATACATATGAATGTGTTAGGAACAGAAAGGCACATGCGCTAACAACTAAGGTGTTAAAAAAGAAAGAAATGAAACAGAAACACAAGGGATAAAAACTGGTTTAGAAAAGACTGTTGACAAAACAATGGTTCAGCGGAAACTATACTTCACATAACACGTTTAAAGAAGGCATTGTTACAAATAAGGTAAAATAAATGAATACACTACAGTTAACATAGGATATTCATGGTAATTTTTAAGTTGGTAGGATATAAAAAGTATAAAATAAAAAAGAACTGAATATATAATATTTTATCTTACATTAATGTAAAGATCTTGAGAGAAAAAGTGTTTAGAAAGTTTCGTGTTAAACCCAAATCTTAATTGAAGGCATTTTGTCCCAAAACACAATATCAAAGTAAATAAAACCACTAAACCTACCAACAATTATTTGGTTAAAATATTATTATTATAACAAGTATCTAAATGAACACAAAAAAACATTTTTGCAACTTATCCGCTCAATATAACTCCTGAAAAATGGCTGTAAATCCCAAAATTCAACGGCAGTTTTAATAAATACCTTGCACATATGTAACATACAATGTTTATTGATTTGTATATGCAAATACATATTTTATATAATACCATAGAAGAGAAGGATCATTTCCTTTTAATAATTTATACAAAATGCATTTTATATGCATGTATAAATGCATAAATTATTAGTTAAAATCAATAATAGCAATGTAATAATAATAGAGAACTTGAAAAAGGGCAAACGGTTTTATTTTATGCAACAATATTTCGAATTTATGCACAAAAATTGGAAGATACAACCCGTCATATGATTTTGACAGCGATGCTTCCGTGTTTGTTGCAACTTCTGTACCGGTTAGAGTATTAAATAATAAAGGAATATTTAATCCTTTGATATATGTCTATATAAACTAGGGTATATAACTGATATTTGAAAATATCTGGGTAATTTAATACAGAAGTAAATATTTTTGAGGGAGTAAAAATCGGCAAATTATTACTTTTAGCAGTTTATATGGAAAAAGCTAAATAGAAAGATTATTAGGAACAAAATACAAATATTTTAAACTGAAATGTTCGTTAGTATCTATGGAATAGATACAAAGAAATTTTTGGGGAATATTCGAAAAATATTGCTTACCAAATCCTATTTCATTTTACTGGGAAAATAAAAAAATTGGAGATTTAAATGGCTTTGAAAATATTAATGTTGTTGAATAAATATATCTGCTGCCTGACCCAATAACAATTTAATAATAAATACTCTTTCGGATATGAGATCAAAATATATTTACAAAAAAAAACATTCTTTCTCTTATTTTCCCATATACAATGTAAATATTAAGTTACAACTCAATTTATAAAATGAACACCAGGTACTTAAAGCAAATAAATAACAATAAGTCAATAGCTTCGAAAAATATATTGAAAATGACTGACCCAAAGATGTAACTGCAACTCAATATTCATAACATGGTTCTAACGATTGACTGGAAATATGAAAAAAATTGTTTTGTTTATTGAGTTTTTTTTTTGGTGTAACTCTCTCAAACAAAGTAACCTTTTCCTCAGGTCCACTGGAAAGATTAAGTTACAATTCGATTCAGATAGTGAATTGGAGCTGGTTAAAGCAAATAAGTAACTAGATAACCGCAAAATGTAACTACAAGTCAATCGTAACACACTGGAATGTAAGGCTGAATATACCAAAAATAAATATTTAACTTTTCTTACGGTCAATTCTTTGAAGCAAAGTATATTTTCCCTATTACCAAAGATTAAATTGCAAGCCAATTGAGAAAACGAACTTGGGTTTCGAAAAGTTGGAAATCATTACTCCCAAGTGCAACTAGAGTCAGTCATATCCAATATGCATATTAAATTGAAAAAAATCAGAAAAAAAAGAAGTAAGATGTATTGAAATATCTCCTTGTTAAAAAGAGATTTTTGGGTGAAAATGTTTAACCAAAATAAAATATTTTTTGCCTTGAGGACTGGAAGTTTTCACGATCATATCAATTTGACTAGGTGACAAAATTATTTATTGGCAATTCATTCTTTGATCATTTTATATTTTTAATTTCAGTGATAAATCAAAAGAAAAAATATAAATAATATTGAGCCAGTTACTAAAACAATCTTTTTTAAAACTTGAAATCCACTTTAGGTGATTCTAAACTAAGAAGAAATTGCATTTTCTATTGTTTTCATAAATTACCATTATCTTTTTGGGATTCTTACGATGGATTTTGGAAAGTGTGAATGGAAGTATTAATATCAAAAACGTAACGAAATCTCGTTTAGAATCAAACTAAAACCGCGTTGAACTATTATATTTATTTTTGTTTTTCATTTGTTTTAATTCATTGCAAACTTCTCGGTTGAAAAACAATTTTCCTAACGCATTTCAGGACTGTTATCATAATCGGTCCAGGATTGGGATTTCACAACCAAGGAAATGTACGGTGCAAAAATAAAATTTGTGAAAATTGGACTAAATCCAACGTGAAAATCTATCATATTCACAACAAAATTGAGCCATTTGTAAAAATGATTAAAACAAATTATATGAATATTAATTAGTGTTTATTTATCCTTTTAACTTGGTTACAATTTTTGTTAATCAAATTCTCGAAATAAGCATCGTGCATAGGTGTAAAGTCAATAGTTAATTTATAGAAAAAGTTCAAACTTTTTTTACAATTATTTCTTTTAACTATTATTTTCTTGGCGGCGCTATTTTAAAAGCAAAATCGAAGATATTACACTGAATTCATATTTATCCTTGTTCCTAGACTCCCAACAAGGGTACTGTAAAAAATATAACAGCAATTTTAATTATCAAATCATATTTTCTTATATTCTGTAGTAAAAATCAATTATAAATAATATTTTAATAGGTTAGAATTTTAAAACTTCCGTTTGTTAATCAACTAATTTACTACTTTTATTTTTTTGATTTTTTTTTCACCGTTAAAAATCCGGGAAAAATTGATTTATAAAAATTTGCCCCCCTCCGTTCAATAATACATTAATAATAAAAAATACCAACCCCACAACAGGCACACAATTTCACGATTTCACTGCATACCCAACCCTAGAACCTCCGCGGATCCCCAAACACCCCGGTGGACACGGAGACGTGCGGGATGGGGGGGACGTCGACAGCGCGCTTCAAGAAACAAAAAATCGGGGGGCCGCGCACACATCTCAGAAAAAGAGGGGAGGGAACCGAACGCAGATCGCGAGCCGCCCCCGTAGTAGGGTCGATAAGAAACACGACGACATCGCGAGGGGCCGCAGGGGTACCGACTACGCGGGGTGAGGACGAGGGGGGGCACACTCTTACGGCCGTCGAAGGAACCGAATTCAAGGCGTACTGCGATCAAAATGCCCGAGTTAAGTCTGAAAACACCGCGCGCGCGGAATAAGGAGAGGGGCGCTTGGAAGGAGGGGGGGAGGCGCGCGAAGGGGTGCATGTTAGACGCGGAGGACGCCGTCAAGGAGGGGTACGCAACCGGCGAACACTAGGATAGTAGGTGTGGCCTGGATGTAAGAAATCAATGATTTGCTAACCAGCCCCCTTCTTAATGTTAGTGTATGTGTGCGTGTGCTTATGGTATAGAGCGCGGGTTAGAGAAGTTCGTTGCGTTTCGTCGAGGGGGCTGGAGTATCCGCCTCACTGCTATTTTTTTTCCTTTCGTAAGGTCGTTAGGGGTGACTTTTAAAATCGAAGGGGGCAGAATATACTTCATGTGTTCAACAAAAAATTAATAAATTCGCGAAAATTTATCTAATGAAATCTAATAATAAAAAATTTTGAATTTTCATAATAATTCCAGGACCATAGATGAATATATATGGACGCCTTTGAATGCGTCCATTTTTTAAATTAATTTAATGGAAATAAAAAAAAATTATTTACTATCACTATAGTCACTATAAAAATAATAATAATTAGGAATTAAAATTAATTTAGAAAAATTATAATTTAAAACTAAACAGAATTTTTTTAATTTTATTAAACGTAATGTATACGTAAAAAAACGTGCCCTCTCAAGCCTTCAAAAGCCAGAATATTTTTGTCGCCGTGTTAAACCGTTTTAAAATGGATATAGTCAAATTAAAAATTCAGATTAATAAAATAAGATCAAATAAACAAATAATAAATAATTAATAATTAATAAAATTAATTTATTTAAAATCAGATTCGTCACTACGCAATATTTACTTATAAAATTACAACGATTTATTGGGACGAAGTTTAATTTGTTAAAACCGACATATTTCTTGTTTCTGTGGCCCTCATTGTATAACCGACCAATTCAGTTGAAAAAAACAATTTTTAATTTCGCCAATATTTTTGCCATAAAATATCCTTCCAGTAATAATAATGAAAACAATATTAACTAGTTGGTTGTTTAACATCAAAAATATGCACCTTGAAACCCCGTCCCATAATAATATTTTTAAAGCCATATCGACTTTTGAATAAATCGCGATCGATATATTATTCAAAAGCATTCTATTAGAAGGAGAAGTTAATAAAACAAATATATTTCGTAGTTCTGTTAATGTTTGTAATAATTTTAAATTTATTTTTATTTATGATGACGAAATCAAATTAAAGTATTTAGAACCATAATTGACTAATACAATTCAAGAAAGTATACTTTATTTCTGCCTTTCAATATTGATTATTTGCTTTTTAGCATCAAAAACATGTTTTAAAACCCCACCCTGAAATATGTTTTCTATGGAAATTGAATTTTGATGAAATGATGATTGGTATATTACCAATCAGCATTCTATCCTAGTACCGCCTAACATCCTTCTAAGACATAAAGTCATTAAATCAGACGGATTTCGTCAGCTTTCTAAGCATATTATTGTTGATGCAAAGTCAATTGGAGCTTGCCCAAGTATGTACTTATTTTTATCCCCTTCTACTATTGGGAGTGTAAACTATAAATGCTCAACCACCTATTTTCTAAACTTTCGTTAGATGCTTCATCTCTTCAACGATCTTTCTTTTAGTTGCAATTTTTTCTATTGGTCCTCTTTTTCTTAATCTTCCCTTTTTTAGCTTCAATAATTTTCTTCCCTCCATAACATTATTTTCGTCTATTCTTACAATATATTCAAACCATTTCACCTGTTCTTTTGTTTTGTACATTCATATCATTTAATTGATATTCCAATGTTCCTATTCATCCATTTTATTTTGTTGACAATTTATTATCATCAGATATTTAATTTCCGTAATTCTGTCTGGTACTACACCAAAAGTTAGATGCCTAAAATATGTATACATTCTAGTATTTACAGTCTAGTATGTTCAGATGATTATTAAAGGCAATTTTGTCAATTTTATTGACTGTATTTCTTATTATAGATTGACTCCTCATCACCTATTCGAATCAAAAAATAAATATCTATACATGTAGTATAAAGAAAAACAATTTAGAGGAAAAATATTCAATAAAATTTAATAAGTAAAAGTAAGAAGAAAACTCAAAAAACTAACACCCTCAAATGTCCAATGCAATTTTAATACACCACTTTTAGTATTTAACAAAATCCTTTCTAAATAGCGATCCATTGCTTATTGTAGCACAATCATTATGTAATCAGAAATTCGTCTGTTTAGTCTGTTATCATCCAAATTAATATCTGGAATCCAAAATCTAAAATCTAAAACCTCTCTGTTTATTTTCACATTGTCAAAAGTAATTGGTATCTACTGAAAATTATTATTAAAATACCGTGACGAAATCCTCCAACTATCAAAAAAGGTGCAAAACAATTTTTTTTTCATAACTAAAGTCTACGAAAAAATATTCAAGATAATATTTATTAATTAAAAACGTGCAAGCAAAAAGAAATTGTAGAGAAGTCAAGGCTGAAACTTAATTCTACGTAAGCAATATGCAACATCAACAACCCACAAAAATTATCTCCAAGATACGAAATATCATAAAATTCACAAACTAAACCCCCATCCACACTAATCTTTGTAGTAATCGTTGTATTCACTTGATTTTAGCTCGGTTATGATTGATTGAAATTGTAACACGAATTCGTAAATTTAACATGTAGATTATATAAAAATATAATAATATAAAACTTAATTCTTTTAACTTACACCATTAGCCCTGAGAATGTTCTATTTTAAGCAAAATATGTATAAAAGTTTGATTTTTGTTCCAATCATAAACTCTAAAGTTATGTCAAACTACAAAAACATGATTTTCAGACTCGTTTTTTTTTAGCTATACAGCACTGATTCTAAGCATAACATTTATGTTAAAAGTTTGACTCTTAAAGTGTACTGAGTGTTACTTAAACGAATATACCATGGAAGTAACTTATGTTACAGATATACTACAAAGATATGATTTTCAAACTTAATTTTCTTGAATGCTAAACTCTTGTTTTTTTTTTAATTTTTATACCAGTCTTAAGGATAAATTTTTTAAGCCAAATATATAAAAAAATTGTATTTTGCGCTACCCGTAAAGTGTAATGGGTGCCCCCATATGAATACTTGCAGAAATTAACATATATTACAAATATGATTTCCAAACTAATTTTTTTTAGACTCACAGCACTAACTTTAAATATAACGCATCTCAACCAAAGCATACACAAAAATTTTATTTTCTTCTACTCATAAAATGTACTGAGTGTGCCTAGATGAATATGCAAAGATATTCACTTAAAATCACAAACATACTACAAAAAATAATTTTCAATTCCATCTTTTTTACCTTTACAGCATTAATTCTAAGAATAACATATAGAAGAACTTGATTTTGTTTTACTTATAAAGTGTACTGAGTGTTCCTTAAACGAATATGACAAGGAACTAACTTACGTTACAAATATACTACAAAGATATGATTTTCAAACTTAATTTTCTGTAGTTTTATAGCATTAATTCTAAGAATCAGACATTTCAAGCAACATATGTATAAAAGTTTAATTGTTTCAATGATACACTCTACTAAGTATCTCTCTAAATGAATATATGCCAAGGTTATGTCAAACTGCAAATATACTACAAAAATATTATTTCCAAGCCCCTTTTTTTAATTTTTACACCAGTTTTATGAATAACATTTTTATGCCAAATATATACATACAAAGCTCGCTACCAGCAAAGTGTACTGAGTGGCCCTAAATGAATATCCGCATTAACTTATACTACAAATAGACTACAAAAATATGAGTTTCAAACTGAAATTTTCCAAACTTAATAACACTAACTTCAAATATAACATATCTCAACCATAACAAATATTACATATACGAAATTTGATTTTCTTCTACTCGTAAAGTGTACCAAATGTGCTTAAATGAATATGCAAAAGAATTAACTCAAAATCACAAATATACTACAAAAAATAATTCTGAAACTAATTTTTTTTTAGCTATCCACCACTGATTCTAAGCATAACATACGGAAGAACTTGATTTTGCTTTACTCATAAAGTGTACTGAGTGTTGCTTAAATGAATATACCAACGAGCTAACTTATGTTAGGAATATACTACAAAATAACTTAATTTTCTGTAGTTTTATAGCATTAACTCCAAGAATAACACATTTTAAGTAAAATATGTATAAAAGTTTGATTTTTGTTCGAATCATAAACCTTACTATGTGTGTCTATGTTGAATATATGCTATTGTTAGGTTAAACTACAAGTATACTACAAACATTTAACAACAATTTTTGTAGATTCACAGCACTAACTTTAAGTATAACATATTTCAACCAAAACATATACAAAAATTTGATATTCTTCTACTCATAAAGTGTATTAAGTGTGCCTAAATGAATATGCATGGAATTCATCATAAATATACTACAAGGACTAATTTTCAAACTATTTTTTTTAGCTTTACAGTACTGATTCTAAGCAGCTTGAACATAAAATTTGAGTCTATTTTAGTGTTATTTAAATGAATATACGAAGGAACTAGCTTATGTTACAAATATACTACATTGAGTTTCAAACATAATTTTCTGTAGTTTTATAGCATTAACTGTAGGAATAACATATTTTAAGCAATATATGTATAAAAAAATGATTTTAGTTCTAACAATAAAACATACTGTGTTTAACTACAAATATACTACAAAAATATGATTATCAAGCTATTTTTTTTAGTTTACAGAATTAACTCTAAGAATGTCATATTTTGCAAATTTATGTAAAAAAATTGATTTTTCTTTTCTAATCGTTAAACCCAGTAAGTGTCTTTAAATAAATATATTTAAAAAAAATAATTTAAACTAATAGAGATATACTACAGAAATATGATTTCCAAACTTATTTTTATAATTTTACGGCACCAGTTTTAAGGATAACATATATTAAAATATGTACAAAAAAATAAACACACTGTTTGGATTACTCCTCCCGCACAAGAATTAATTAATTCGGGACGACACGCGTTTCGGGAATACGTGGATTCCCATTATCAAGTCCGGCACCGAATGGCTTTCGAAGATCGCTTAAACTAGACACATGCACTACTTTCTCGTCTGCCTTCACTCCCTCTACCACCTACTCCAAAAAGCACATGCAACATTTTACCCACTTTGCCCTGGATGGCCGAATTCTAAGAAAGGACCGCACGTCGTCTCGAGGGTACGTTTTTAACCGCTCATAATAAATCAATTAGGGCTGAGAAAGATACTGGCCCTTCTTCGCGATTTAGGAGGTTTCTGTTCTTTTTAATATAAATCGATTCGTAAGTATCTAGCTCGCGCGTCGATGTTACCGGTTTCATCGGTTTTAAATTGTCTATATTTATATTATGTCCCGTTTTTGCTATATGTTCAGCGACTGCGGACAAAAGTGTGAAATATGTTCTTTATACCTAGTTTCTTGTGCGGGAGGAGTAATCCGAACAGTGTGTTTATTGTGCTGCCCCACAGTCCCTGCTATCTTTACTTATGTACAAAAATTTGATTTTTGTTCTAAACACAAAGAGTAATAAGTTTCCTTAAAGAAATATATGAAAAAATTAAGTCAAACTACAAATATACTACAGAAATAAGATTTCCAAACTTATTTTTTTAATTTCACCGCACCAGTTTTAAGGATGACATATGTTAAAATATGTACAAAAATTGTATTTTTTTTGTTTCCCCATGAAATGCACTTTGTGCGCCTAAATAAATACACGTAGACTTATCCTACAAAAGTACTACAAAAATATGTTTTTCGAACTCAATTCTTTCTTAAGTTTACAACGCGAATTTTAAGAATTTATTCTCGTATCGTCAAATTATTACTTAGAAGATATTTTTTTTCTTTTAAGAAACCAAAACAATTATTGGAAATTTGCTAAAGCAAATGAAAAATTTGTGAAGGGAAATTAACTTATTGATTTTCTAATTGCAGCGTAATCTTTCAACTATAATAATCATAAAATCTTAAACAATGTCAACGAGAAAATACTTGTAAGATGCCTGACCAAAATCTTCCAACAATGTGGTGTAATACAAAATTTTCGATTGAAACTGCTCCAAAAATTGCGTAAAGAACGCAAAAATTATACAATTCCCCCACAAAACCCGGGGGTGATTCATACATCTCTCCCCCTCTCCAAAATCGTCTAAATTTAAATTTTCCGAATTCTGCACGCACGTGAAATAAAGTGGAGATAATTCGTAACAGATCCCCGTTTGATTGTAGTAACCTGGCCTACCTATATATTTTAACGCGCCGACGACAAGAGTAGAGAGATATTTGCGGTGGGATGAGGTAGTCGCCTAGAACGAGCTAGCTACGTACGGAATGTCACCACCACCATGGCACCCCTAAACCCCTCACACAGGAACGAGAGTTTTAAGGTAGAAAGCGACGCAGCACCACACGAATTTTATGGTTTGCCCCGAACTCTCTCAACTCCTAAGAATAAGATGAGTGCCGTTGTGTCTGAAACTACCCTTCCCCCGCTATACGTCGCGCGCGACCCAAAGGCATCCCGGTTGTTCCACGCTTTCATAATTCATAAGTTAAATTGCTAAAATACCCCATTAATTAGGGGAAGCAGTGATTTCTAACGCGAGACCGCCCTATGCCGGTATATTTCATACCTTTGCGAGAAATTCGCCTACTACGAAGTAATAATGCGTGTACTGTAGTTAGAATTGTTGCCGGAGACTTTAGGAATGAATATTCCAGCCGAGGAACTATGCTGCTGATTCATCAAAATTTCGTTGATTATGACGATGTCATGTTATGATTAAGGGATGGTGTTTAGGACGAAATTTCTTTGAAAGAAACGCAAAATTATGATAATCATAAGGGAATAAAACTATTGTTTATGCAGTAGAACTCCAACTATCCATCAGCAACTTATTGGACGAGGTTAGAACAGAAAGAAACAGACAATATCTTACATTAAATTGAATAGTTTTATCTTCGATGTAAATTTTATTATCTTCGTATTTTGCTACGAATCCTCTGGCTGCTAAGATGAAACTCTCTCGCCGGCAATGACCACATGACAGATGCCAAGGCGTTTTTTTTCTTCTAGCGATGCTATAGAAGTTTTCTTTTAACTTCTTATACAAAACTGCATATTACCTTTTCTTTACCAATAGGACCAGATAGCAACATCAATTTCTACTTTCTTACTGATGAATGTAATTACCTTCATCGTTAATTATTCCTTGCACCTCTATTAACGAAAGGACACCCTTAGAAGATTCTTTCGGACTTTGGAGTCAATAATGGATTCGGATAAAGAAGCACCCCATAAAACCACACCCACACAGCGTTATCTAAGATTTCTGATATTTTCTGATTTTCTTAACAATTTACGGGGTATTTAAAACATCGCTTTGTTCTACTATCATTGCGTGACATTCCAAATCTTTAAGTTAATAAATAAAATCATTAAAATCATTGAATTTTCCAATTACAACCTTACACTAATCGCCTATCTATACGAGATGAAATTGGGCTAAATTTGCTCTATAAAAGTTTATCCGTCTTGTCTTAGCAATTATAGAAAACCCGATTTCTTCTGCGCGTTTAACCAAAACAAATTCAATTTTTCCATTGCAACCTAAAAAAACTATTTGTTTGACATAACCCATACTGAAATCATTCCTAAGTATGCAGCTGAAAATGTGAACAGATGGTATTAAAAACATATTTATTATTTCTTAAAATATCTGCTTCAGAAAATTTTACGAGTTTATAGAAGTTTTCATTTTAAAACTATAGCTCAAAAAACATAAATTTTTCTTCAATTTTGAAACTTGATTGAATGGATCCATACAAAATAATTTCAATCAAGACATTTTTGAAGGTATTAGATAGCCAAGTCTAGGTTGGTACCTTTTATAGGAATTTTCAAACAAAATTGAATAGATCTTCTAACCTCGTCATTCATTTATCGCCTTCGTGGATTATTTCAGACTTTATACACTAAAAATTCAATAAGCTAACACCCAAAATTTAATACCAGTACTCTTCTGAACAATCAACTCTCTTTTCTTAAAACATATTTCTACAAACAGATACTAGACAGTTTTGAAGCTATTTCGTACCCAAGTCTAGATTGGTGTCTTTTATAGGACTTTTCAAACAAAATTGAATAGATCTTCTAACCTCAACGCCAATTTAAAGCCTTCGTGGATTATTTCAGACTTTATACACTAAAAATTCAATAAGCTAACACCCAAAATTTAGCACCAGTACTCTTCTGAACAATCAGCAACTCTTTTTTTCTTAAAACATCTTTCTACAAACAGTGTCGCCAATTTCTCTTCTACGTTTCTATGATGATATATCTAGAACTTTTCGGGCATTTTCCATTTTGCTTACATTCCTCTATAAACTTCGTTTTTAAAGATACAACGTTTGTAAGTCTTTAATTCTGCAACAGAATCAGAGGTTTGCCATTTTGATAGAGGTTAATATTTTAAACAATTTTCTTGTAAATTTCCATTTTGATTAAACAGACCCATCCATGGTTATGCCACTCGCGAGAAATAACAAGACACTTTTGGAGTTATTATATAGCCATGGCTATATTGGTAATTCATTGGATTTTTCAACTAAAAGTATATGATTTTTCTAGTTTCAACATCTATTTAATTCAAAATCCACCATCATTTCTAGTAATTTTATTTGTCCAATCAGGAAAAATGTCAGACATTTTTGAAGCTATTACTTAGCCAAGTCTAGATTGGTATCGTTTTCAGGACTTTTCAAACAAAATTCAAATAGATTTTCTAACCTCAATATTGATTTAACGTCTTCGTGGATTATTTCATGCTTTAAATATCAAAAATTGAGTCAGCTAAACACCCAAAATTTAACACCAGTATTATTCTGAACAATCGATATTAACTCTTTCTTCTTAAAACACTTATCTGCAAATAGTGTCGCCAATTTTTCTCCTACACTTTTCTGACGATATACCTAGAACTTTTCAGGAATTTTAAATTTTGTTTACATTCATCTTGCGTTTCTTAAAAATACAACGCGCGTAAATCTTTAATTTTGCAACAGATTCAGAAGTTTGCCATTTTGTTGTCCAAATTTTAAGGCTCGAAAGGAATATTCTAAACAATATTCTTGTGAATTTCAATTTTGATTAAACAGATCCATCGACAATTATACCAATCAGGAGAAATATCAATACACTTTTGCAGTTATTATATAGGCAAGTTTAGATTGGTATTTTATTGGATTTTTCGACTGAAATTTTCCTAGTCGCAACACCCATTTAACTTGTACATTAATTCAAAATCCACCATCGTTTCTAGCAACTTTATTTATCCAATCAGGAAATATATCAAACATTATACCAATCAGGAGAAATATCAAGACACTTTTGGAGTTATTATATAGTCAAGTCTACATTGGTAATTTATTGGATTTTTCAACTAAAATTATATGATTTTCCTAGCCCCAACATCCGTTTGTCTTTTACATTAATTCAAAATCCACCAACATTTCTAGTAAGTAAGAAAAATATTAGACATTCTTGAAGCTATTACGTAGCCAAGACTAGATTGGTATTTTCTGTTTTTAATTTCAAACTTAAATTGTATAGATTTCTTAGCCTCAAGGTCTATTTAACGATTCTTCATCCATTACTACATCAATTCAAACTCTAAGGAGGTTGCTGGTAACTGCACTAATCGCGTCAGGAGAAATATGAGATATACATAAAGCAGTGTGCAAAATAATAACAATAGAGACAAAAAGAAGAATACTAGACAATGACAAAAAATCAACTCCTATAGAGATAATTAAATACTTTTTCGGTGCTGGCAAAAATAATAGCTAACAGCGTACAATCATGCCAATCAGCGATTTCACTGTTAGCCAATAATGAGCAGTGGTTCTTCTGCGCTCCAATCAGAAGAAAAAGAAAATTTAATGACTAATATTAAGAATAAATTCATGACTAGACATACACAGCATGTCATTGCCTTGTTGAAAATTGTATGGCTCATATCTTCAATGCTTGATTCTCAGAGAAATTAACTATGGGATCCCGCAGTGGTCTATACTTGGCCCCATGCTTTGAAATACTTAGAAATGCTTTGCCATCTAAAATTAACAATAACGCTACAACGCTCTATACGGTGGGTAGCATACTGCGTGTCTATAAGTGTATATGGTGTAAGGGTGGTAGAAGCGTTATAGAGTTGGAGGAGGTTCATACTAAATCAGAAGGAAAGGCCTAAATTGGTTTGGTGCTAATAAAGTCACAGTCAAGAGTTTCAAGTTTAAAGCTCCAAAAGGACATTTCATATAAGCAATTTTTTCACCAATTCAAAATCATTCCAATCAAAGGAAAAATCAGGCATTCTTGTAGCTTTACCTACATAGCCAAGTTTAAATTGGCATTTTTTCATTAGAATTAAAATTGTATAGATTTATTAACCTCAAAATCCACTTGAGCCACCATTGTCTTAAGTATACAACGCAAGTCAAATATTTTGTTTGTATTTTTGATTTATGTACGTTGTTAAGTGTTGTGCTGTGCTATTGAGGACGCGTTTATCTTTACTTGTATTGTTACGTTGGTAAAGAATCGATATTTGTTCAAATTATATACTACCATGGTGTAATTACGTAGCTAACCATTTCGGAATAGTTTTTATTACACTTATGTGTTGATTTGACGAAATTTACCTACTCACTTAATCCTGGGAACTGACCCTTTGGTGTCGAGCTATTCTGGAGTTGAGTTTTCAGTTTTCCCTCACATTTCCGCTTTTTATTGTCGATTGCTAATACTCTTGTATGTTCCTATCTTTCCACTTTTTGCAGCTCCTATCGGCACCTCTCCCTTTCACATCTTTCTTGGTCAGTTTTGACTGCCATCTGTGCTAGTTGCCTAATTATAACAATAAATCTGGTCATCAGTCACTCCTTCTTTTCTAAAGCCGCTCTGACCTTTCTCGGGTATTATCTGATTTGTCTCTTAGTCTCCGTTCAAATATTCTGGCATATGTTTTACCTATTTAATTTTTTCATGTATTGCTTCTGTTAATTCTGTTTCTATCCTTTCTGTATACCCCATAATCGTCCTGTGACATATGTTGCTGTTCTCTATTTTGTACGATATTTAAGGTTTCATTTTCATCTTCCTCTAATAACTCTTTAAAGTATTCCCTCCTGTCTTTAATGCCTACTATTTTTGAGTATATTTTGGTTTTTACATTTTATTATTAGATTTTTACATTGGAATCATAAAAAATAATTGCGCCTTTCTTTGCGTAAGTTAACAAATAGTTCCATTTAATTTCCAAAATTCTATCGGTATTGTTGCTTCCTAAATAGGCCATAATATATTTCATAACATTCATATATTTACCTTGCTTTTATCAATAGATACATATATAACAATTCCTTTCCAAAATATCTTATAATTCTTTATGCTAACAATACTCAACTCATATTTCTCATCAAGGAACTAGCTCCAGCAAATAACATGTGACTCCACGTTCATTTAAACGCCTTTTTTGCCAATCATAAAGTTGATATTTGATTGCAGGATAACCTTTTAAGATATTGCTTCTTGTATATTGCCCTAAGGGTGTTAATCTTCGTTCGCGCGCATTAGGACTCGATACGCTTGGTATCATCATGCATAGAAGTTAGTAAACAATTCTTAGAAAAGAGGGACAGATATGAAATTTTATGGGAAGCACATATCAATTGAAGTTCTTCAATCAAAATTGCCAGGTTAATTATTGATAAAAGTGCAACACTTATTTTACACATAATACAAAAAGAAAATCGAATACGCCATCCCGAATACCTTCGCCGCTATTAACTCCACCAGCCTCGGCATATCCGAACCTATCTATGTATGTAGAGAGCCAACATTAATCCAAAGTCTACCATGGTCGTTCCAAGCAAAGCTGTATAGCTACCAGCCCGGCGTTCAGTCGAACCTTTTGTTTGCGTTAGCGTCGCCCTGGCGTTCATTTATCTTAGCTTTTCCAAGGCACACCGGATGAATAATACATTTTCTCATCTTTAATTCCATGAATCTTAAATTTCTATACCCCTCTCGCTTTGCCCTCGCTACCAGAAGAAGATGCGATATTGGCGGCGCAGAGGAAGCGGGCGGCTGGCTTTCTGCAAAAGCAAAAGGATAATATGGGATGGAGGGAGCACAAGGCGCAAGTTTAGATGAAAATATGGTCTTCGCCGAACAGTTCTCGTTTACCCCAAACCTACGTCTCGTAAGGGCGACTTATTCTACCACCCCCCCCCGAGTTTATTTTCGTTGATATTGCGTTGTTCGGTTATATTAGGTAACCTCCAGGGTTGTCATACTGTTTATTTCTTAGATGAAATATGTCTTTTTAATGATAAATTCCCTAGGTAAATTTTCCTTTAAACGTTATATGATTTCCTTACGTAAATTCAAGGCATTCTTATTGTTAAAACATCCAAAAGAATCAATGCTTAACTAATAATTTCTTGACAGAATCACCAAATATTGAGCAAATCTTAAGGAAACGGATTGACAAAATATATCAAATAACCACACTGCGGTTCATTTAAAAATTTTGATTTAAAATATTCATAAAATCATAAAATATTAAAAATTCTTTGTGGCAATCACCAAACCTGGAAAAAAAATTAAGGAAACAAGACGATAAGATATGGCCACAGATCATAACATATACATGATAACCCTAGTACTGTTTATTTCTTAGAGAAAATATGGATTTCATGAACGATATATTCCCTTAAATGAATTTAGTTTCAAAGAATTCAAAATTTCTCTACGTAAATTCAAGATATTTTATATTTAAAATAATCAAGGGATATGTATTATTGCTGCTGCATCATTTTATAATAAAATATCATCAGAAAGCATTGCTTCCTATAGAAAACAAAAACAGATTCGGATGACTTCATAAATTATGTAAATAAAACACTTGAAACTGTATAAATCTTCACTATATTAAAAATAAAAGTAACAATTGTTTCGCCAAA
>JARFOC010000727.1:0-29529 GCA_031763485.1 Osmoderma eremita | reverse complement strand
AAATTTGGAAAAAAGTAAGTGTTCGAAAATTTTTGCAAAACCGGATAATATGGAAATGGGTCTATAGTTAATTGTGTCGGAGCGATCACCCTTCTTAAAAACCGGGGTAATTCGGCTCAGCTTCCATAAGTCAGGAAAAGTGCAAGTTTTAAAAGATATATTGAAGATAACTGCTAGCGGTTCGCATAATATCGACGCACAATCTCGAATGAAGAAATTAGGAAGATGTCATAAGAAATAGGGGATTTATGCAGTATAGTATTTGAATAGCTTGTAGTCGAAGTTTGGGTGTGTACTTTGGTACTTCAGATTATTCCTTTAGATATGTGAGGGTAAACAGGATAAATACCCAGTGGATGTTTTGCGTCTCACAGTTCCCCTTAAGACGGGTCTCTAATGGTATAGTGAATGAACCAACAGTTTTTAGCTAAGCCTATTAACTGATCAATAAAATCAAACAAAGAAAATGTAAAATCCAGATGGCGCTGTATTATGTTCAAAGCTTTACTATGTAGATAGTAACCAAAAGGCTATAGTCGATTTACGACAACAGACTAGTAAAATCGAATATATCTACAATAATAATTCTAAAATACTCAAATACATGAAATGTCCTCTCGCTATCGAATGGGGAATTTTATTCCGTACGAGTAGCTTATTCCGTTCGATATTGTCACAATCATTTTTAAGCAAACTAAGCTATAATACGACAGTTGACAAATCAATGAGAAACCTTGTAATACAGAAGGTGTACAGCAATGCACATGTATAGATCGAAAGAAGATTTCTGACAATAGTCGGCACGTACGTTCAAAAATGAAGTATATGATATATAATATATAAATATACATCTGGGATCACACAACACGTCTGATTGTATAGTTCCAGACATCCACACATACAGACAGCTGTTTCGGACTGTTTAGTCCTCATTAGTGCACCTCTGAGGAATGCCTGTCGCTCGTTCAGTACGTCGTATCATCAACTTCACGTGTGACCACACGCCAACACGGATCTCTATTGACTGGTAACTTAGTTATCGTATGGAGATTACACCATCAAGCCGCGGCTGGGAGTTAGATGTCTCTGGAGATTTTTCTAAAGGCATGTGCTAACGTGAAGTTGACGATACGTACTGAACAAACGACAGACATTCCTCCGACGTGCACTGATGAGGACTAAGCAGTCCGAAACAGCTGCCTGTACGTGAGGATGTCTGAAACTATACAATCAGACGTGTTGTGTGATCCCAGAAGTGTATTTATAAATTTTTTTAGATATAGTATATACTTTATTTTTGAACATCTCTAAAAATAGGTTTTTCTTTGAAACAGTAATAAGAAATCATGTTGGAATCAATAAATGTTATTTAGTTTAATTGTTTGTGGTGTTTAGGCATCCTTTTTATTATTATATCAGCAGCAAATATTACCGTAAACTTAGCTGAAACATTATTTGTTTATCAGAAAAAAATACATTTTTCATTTAGTTTCCAAAATAACACGCATTAGTCCAAACAAAGACACCTCACCGTTTATATTAATATTTAAAATGTCTTCTCGGAAACGATAATTGAAATGAAATCATTGGGACAGAAAAAAAAGCGTAAGCTTGGGGCGGCATTGGTAGTCGCGTGTATTCTACTTTTCATATTTTTAGCGCGCCCTCTGACGGCATCCCTCCGTACCCGTTGTTTCGTTTTTGTTCCCTTTGATAACTGAAACAGCGGACCGTATAAAATGGGCGTGTTTTCGGTGATTCGATGCTGAAATTTTTTGACATAAAACGGGATATGATTAACAGATTTTGTCTCGTCGAGCGTGACATCGTGAAAGGCGATTTTTTACGGAGTCGTTCGTTATTAAATTTCTTCGGCGTTTCCTTTCTCGCTGGGGGCCTCTGTTTTGCCGTTCCGAGATGAAATGTTTATGAAATCGCAAAAAACAAACGTTCAACGGGAACGGGAACGTCTGAAATCCCGGGCGACGTTCGTTCTTTTAAATGTATTACTTCTACATTTTATCATTTGTCCGTCGGATACGCAGCATTTAATCTTCGTTGGCTAAATTTCCAGAGTTTTGACACGACAGCTTTAAATAGAGATATCCGTCAAAACCTTTTCGTTATTGATATCTAAAAATGTTTTGCGTTTTTTTCTATTTGTTGTATTAAAGGAAAAACTTTTAATTTGTAACACTAGACAATCAAATGTCCAGAAGTAATAATAATAACAATGTAGGTCGTTAAAATAAATTACAAGACCGTAGGCCCAAGCGCCGATCTTATAGCACACCAATATTGGCACTCAAATATTTAGAAGTTTGAAAGATGGTGATAGTTATAAGAAAACATCTTTTCTTGTGGGCCGTACTTCTGCACAATGGAAACAAATTGCCATCTGTATCGCTTGCTCATGCAGCTAACCTGAAGGAAACATAAAAACTTCAAGCTGCTTTTGATATTTATCAAATATGAGAAATGCAAATGGAATATATGTGTAGACTGCAAAATAATTGTAATTCTGCTTGGCTTGCAGCTAGGGTACTGCTGTTTCTTATGCGAGTTGGACAGAAAAGACCACTTTCATGAAAAAAAATATGGCTTACTCTTAACGAAGAATAACGGCAGAATAATGTGATAAACTCCTATTGATCAGAGAAATTTTTATCTACCTCCAAAATCAAGTAGGAACACAAATTAGAGAGTTACTGGTTGATGTCAATTGTGTTGAACTGTTAAGTGATGTTCAGAAGTGTCTGCAAGAACTATTTAGGCAATCGTAAGGCTGAGAACTGTTAGCGATGAACATGGTGAACGTTTTCACTAAGATATTTCATACATGGATGAGCAGTATTCAGGCAAACGGAGTGCCGCTATTCTGGCCGACTACTGCTAGAGCTTACAAAGGCACGTTCTTCGGGTAAAGCTTCGCAGGAACTCGCGAAGGACATATTTTTTTAGTGATTTTGTCTTAATTTGTAATTCCTTTTGTTATTTATTTCTTCTATTTTTTCGCCTAATTAAACATTTTTCAGCAGCGTCGGTTTTTTTTTACAAACAACTGATATTAATTTGATAATCTGTGGCTTTCGGGGTTTTCCTGGATGTCACGAAAAACCTAGGACCGATAGGCAAAAACCGTTTGCGTGCTTGAATTCAGCGTTAAGAATCCTATTCGGGGCATTCACGTTCGTTACTGTGACAAAGTTTAATTTTGTTAAAGTTAGTTACTTCAACTAAATTTTACTTCTTGTCTCATCTTGTCTTTACCTATAGCCAGCGAAATTCAAACTGAAGCCATCTATGCTTATAATAAACGACATGTCTCATTGAAGTGACTCAACCACCGTTTCATCTATCCTCTCATAGTTCCACATCGATATCGGTCAACTGGTCCGGAACTAAGAGTTTTAGGCGGACAATATCCATATTTAAAGAACGGTCTTTGATCCAATTTATTTACCCCTCACCTCACCGCTAACTCAATTTAAAGAACTGAATCGGACTTAAGGGCGGCGCGGGGCGCGTCAAACTTTTAGGTTGACCGTAAATATTTGATAACGGTCACATTTAAAACTCTACCGGCAGTCCGTTAACCGTAGATATCGAGTTAGAGCGAATTCTATTATCCCGGCTCAAAACGTTCAATATGGCACGGACGCATTCGAGGATAGAGGAGCGTAAATGTAATACAGTTTTAAACTTCCATAAAAGATTATTACATATTGGACGAGAACGATGGAGCGCGTTTGATACCGGGGAGTTTAAAAAGCGGACGCGAGCTCGTAGCGGAAGGAAAGAATGTAATCGTGCGAAGAAGGAAACTTTAGCTCTGAAGTGGATTGATATTGAGTTAGTGGTATGTACTTAATCACTGGATCAGATTTTGTACGGTAAGTTTATGTATATTAGGACTAGAATTAGACAATGTATCAAGTAGGTTTTATTCCAAACACTGAAGCATTCGAAAAGGCAATCTAATAATACACAGAGGAAATAAAGTTGTTGAATAAAACAAATCAAACAGGCTGTTCCAAAATATCGACGCACTATTAATAATATTGTTATTACCATTAGTGGTTTTAGTGCTGATTAAAACGCAATTCAGAAAGAAATAAAATGAATGAAGCGCTTTTGAGATAAATTACAATTTAATATTTTAAAGGGATATAATATGTGGATTAAACTCCCTAATATACTAATATACTATTTCCTATTTTTATAAAAAAGTTGGGAGGTATTTTGGTTTAATACACGGATACAGTGCCTTGCATAAAAAAGGGTTGTACGGAATTTACTAACAACTATTATAAAAGTCAAATTAATGCTCGAATACATTTCCATTTTCTTCTATACACTTTCTATACCTCTTCACAACGGATGTTACGGAATCATGACCTACACCATGGTTCTCCAAAGCTTTCCTAATAGCATTTTGGAGTTCTTGAACAGTTCTATATCTTCGTCTATGCATAGAACCCTTTAAATATCCCCAAAGAAAAAAATCCAGATGGGATAGATTTTGAGATCGTGCCGGCCAATTAATTCGACGATCCATCTGTTTATACAAATTTCGGTCAATACCTGTGCCGGATGAGCCGAATTATGTAGCAGCTCCGTCTTGTTGAAAATAGAAATGTTTTGTTCCAAGGTGAATTTTCCAGATCAGTGTAATATCGCAAACTTCCCGCCAAGAACTTAAATTGTTATGAATGTAACAAGAGAGTGGACACATTTTGTAGTCACTCTACAAAACATTATAACGAATCTTAAATGGTTAATAAAGGATTAAGACATTACATTTTGGCGATGAGTCAAGATAAAAAAACGCGTGGGACAACAATCCATGCGAACAGCAGAAAACAACCAGAGCAGAGCAGCATCAGCAGAAGTTACAAAACCACGACCGTACAGAAAACAGCCAAAGAAGATAAAGAACAGAAGAAACCCATAAAAGTTTTAAGAATGATGACAATACGCCATGGAATGACTCGAAATTTTACAGAAATATAAATCATGAGATTACATTCTAAAACGGACTAACAAAATAATTTTGCCAATTACCCTGCAAAAGAGATCCATTGTGCTCGCGCATGTAGCACATCTAAGAATAGCCAAAATTAAACAATTACTCAGAAGTAAAGTCTGATTTGGTAGACAAAATGCTGGAAGATTGAATCAAGATTTGTTTAGCTTGTCAAATCACACCACAACCCGCCGGAGGTCCAGTCATTGGTACTGAACTACCTAATGCTCCTTGGGAAAGCCTAGATATAGATTTCGCATGTCCATATACCGGAGCCAATTGCTTTTTTCTTAATCAGTACTGAAAACACCGAATCTTTGCAAATTTAACCGAATTTGTGATATTTTTGAACAGTCCGTATATCTTCAAATCATTTCTTTAACTGAACTATAGTATATTTGCATAAACAATAATAATAATAATAATAATAGTTCCCTTTAACAGGTCTTCCCACAGAGAATGGGATGGTGTGGTCTGTCACTGTTAGCCTTTCGGTTCTCTAGGGCTGTAACGTGGCAAGCCCTACGAGCCGACCGCCTATTATTACCCGAGAATTTTGCCTCCAGGTACTCATCTTTACAGCCTGAGTCGAGTCGAGGTCGAAAACATGTCATAGGTGTCATTGGCAGGGTCGGGGATCGAATCCTGAACCTTCAGTTTAGTAGGCTAGTAAGCAACCTACCAGATCACTACTTTATAAAGCAATTTGCTGAATTTATTTGAATCGACAATAATTTTTGTTTTAATACATTGTGAGTTCAAATAAATTTATTTTAGAATGTAATGAGTTGTAAGTAAGAAAGCAGCAATAGCAGTGCCAATTCCGAGCAGAAGGAGCTAATTATTGCTCAGTTGTACTTAATATCATATGTGATTTATATACTGGCAAGTATAAGAAGTCATTTACGGGGCTGGCACGAACAAGAGGTACATCATTGCTCGCTTCCAGCTACCGACGGCCTCTGTGAGCTACTCGGTGGAGAATGGGAATGAACGAATCCAAATGCGCATCTCTAGAAGACTACGCGACCCGATGACCCATGATCACATGCGAGACGGAAACACTAATCTACCTACTTTGGAGCCCCGACGTAAAATATCTAGGTATTTACTTCGACCATCGACTTACTTGGTCGAAACAAGTAAATGAGGTTCGAGGTCGATTCAGAAAATCCCGCAACATGTTGCTGCCACTCTTAGGGCGGAGGAGTTCCCTCAACTCTAGTTGTTGATTTATAAAACCGGTGCTGGCCTATTGTGCTTTAGCGTGGGCGCCTCGAGGTTCTCCAGAACAGGACCGTGCGGCTGATCGTGCCTCTTATTTCGTCAGGAGCAAGCAGATATATCGAATTCTGCAAATTCCAATATTCTCTGAGTTTCTCCACGAAACCTTAAGTTTTGCTTGGGCGCCAGTCCAGTAGCGAAAATCCCTGTGTTCAGGTCGGACGCCCAGCTGAACTCATACAGTTGGTTCGATAGGGCTCTCTCCATCAGGCGTGTGAAGACCGCCTTCGTAAGTTGGTTTAGATATAGGATAATAAGAGATAATTCACGAGAGTCTTCCCTAAATTTTCCCATGCGTTGTGAAGTAGACGCATTTAGCTTAGAAAATAGGGTGAAGGACATAAGGGACTTGCATTAAATAAATAATATCTAAAACTAAACCACCCTGGCACAAAATTATATCTTAAAATCAACCGAATATGTATTTGCCGCCATTTAAAAATATAATTTGGTTATCCTGTATATGATGTATGATGTATTCGTAGATATTATTTTAGAGTACATTCAATCCTTCTCCTATTTGAAATTTGTAACATGCATACGAGAAAGTGGAATATTCTATCCAGCGACATACAGCATATCAGCTATAAATTTTTCCAGATTAATCAAATGTCCAAAATCAACAAAACACGGTGGACAGCTGGGAGGGAACGCCACACGTTCGATAATGCAGCTGGTGTTTACCTACGTCGGAACAATATCGAAAATTTTAAAATGGCCCATATACGAAATGCTTTTTTGGTGTAGAGCCGGTCGGGGATATAAATTTTTGATAAACGTTTCCCAGATTCTTTACTTTTCTGTTTACAAATGTCACGTTCACACAAACACGCTGCTCGAAAGGCGTTATGGAATGAATTTGAATAACAAATGCGTCGCGGTATCGTATTTTTTCAACGGTTGGCTGTTGAACGTTTTGTTTGTTCGACGCGGTCGCCGGACGCGTGAAGGGAGAGAGGGGTGGAGGGTTTGATACTGACAGGAAATTCCGAAATAAATATGGGTTCCATTTAAAGTACGTCGGACCGGTAATTAATACAACAATGGACTTCTGCGAAAGCCGGTAATCGCCGATAACGATGGGAAGGATAAATGGTCGCGTCGCCTTTCCATTTTACCCTAGTGTAAATATGCGTGTACGTAGGAGCATATTTTATCTGGGAAATATGGTTTTTGGGAGTTAGTTTGGGAGATTGTGTGTTTAGGTCAATTAATATATATTAAAGGTATAGTTGAATTGATTCTATGAAAAGCTAATATGTTCAATAGCTTTGCATATTACACACGTACAGTCACTAAAACCCTAGTGATGGTATGAATTACATTAACACCCCACCCTCTCGTAAGCGTCGTGTTTCTTACACAGTCAATCTTCCCAACGGAACCATGTCTATAAGTTTGATACACAATCAGTGGCCTAGTTCGAATAACTCTGTATGTGGCGACACGCGTTTAGCATTGATTCTTATGGATATTATTGTACCTATGGGACAATTGCTCAAAAATAGGTTAGGTTATTCCTACCATACAATACTAGAGGTTCATCTATAGCCACCCATAGTAATCGGTAATATTCGGAAATAAAGTCGAGGGGAGATCGTCTTGCGCCTAGCTGCGCAAGATATGTGGAAGCGAGAGGTTCTTTAGTTATGTATTGGCTATCGACTCGAATATACTGCAAGTTCGTAACTCTATTTGCCGTTTGCAGTTAATTTACTAATACATGCGAAACGTATTACCCCAAATACTGTCTAATGTTCACAGAAATTTTGTCGAGAGATTAAAGTATTGCGCTTTGCAATTAGGTATTGGTTTTGAACATCTACTCTAATTGAATTAATTATCTTTTTTGGACAGAATTGTTATTCAATTGTTTTTAAGAAATCTTTTTAGTGACTATAAGGCAATCGCTCTTACTGTATACATACAGTAGCGGACAAACTGATGACAGTGTTAGCAAATTAAAGTAAAAATAATTATTACTGTTAAACGGCTAAGTTATTTGTAGAAATGATACCATCTTTAAGTAAACAATCAAAGATATAATTTTATTGCGTTATTTACGTCCTCTGTATTGTTTAGTTATATCGCCAATTTAATAATAATTGTAAATAGCGCGGACAAAATAATAGCAGTATTGCAGCAATTGGAAAGAAAACTTCAAAATGCAGAGAAATTATTTATTAAATAATATAAAATGGTAATATATTTAGTATTTGGTTGCGTGACCCTCATTTTGTAATACTGCGGCGCAACGTCGAGGCATGCTGTCGACCAAATGTCGACAGCGTTCCTGCGTGACTGAATACCAAGCAGCTTGTACAATTTCCCATAGTTGTTGCTGTGTTCTGGAGTTTGCATTGTAGACGGCTTCTTTAAGATCAGTCCATAAATTTTCAATAGGATTAAGGTCCGGGGATTGCGCCGGTCAATCCAGAACGTCAATCCTATGTTGCATCAACCAGTTCTTCGCTCGTCGACTAGTGTGTTTGGGGTCATTGTCGTGCATTAAGACCCATTTCAAAGGCACTTCCTCTTCTGTATATGGCAAGATAACGTTCTCTAGTATTTCTACATACCCATCTTGGGTTAAAATGTCTGTAATTCGGTGTATGGGCCCTACACCATAATAAGAGAAGCACCCCCAAACCATGATTTTTGCACCACCGTGTTTAATTGTTTTTAAAGTGTATTGTGGCCGATACGCTGTGTTGGTAGGTCATCTGACATACGCTCTACGACCACTCGAGCCAAATAAAACGATTTTGCTCTCATTTTTGCCCTTAATATGCTGCTTTTTCAAAAGTGGCACTCTTCTTGGGCTCCTAGCTATGAAATGATTTTCTTTTAACCGTCTTCGGATTGTCCTGGGAGTAACGTTTAAATGTAATTCTTTTTGTAGCCGAGAAGCTGGCATGAATGGATTTTTCTTTATGTTCCGTAGTATCAAACTGTCTTCGCCAACTGTTGTTTTCCTTTTACGACCGCGAGTTTCTGGTTTTTCTCGATATCGAATTGCGTTTGCAATCATTTTTGCTGAGCAATTTAGAAGGTTTTGAATAAATTGATACGTTTTTCCTTCATTTCTTAATTTTATGATCAGCTGGCGCGTTTGTTCACTGCAATGTTTTTTTCGACCCATTCTATTTCTTAATAGTAACTAAATTTAATGAGCTGAATACTAATGACTGCAGAGTGAAGTATATAAACAAATAAAATCTTTTAATCTACACACGATGACATTCCAATGAATACTGCTGTTATTTTGTCCCGGATAGCACACATTCCTTATATAAAACGCAGGACTTCCCCGAAACAATAACTCACTGACTGACTTTTAAGTGTTTTTTTATGTTTGTTAGATTTGTTTCCTTTCAGGTGTAGATGGCGCTGTTTCTATTTTCATTTAATAGTGAAAAACATTGATCCAAAGTATTCTTAGTTTACTACTGCTATTATTTTGTCCGCTATTGTACATTTGTGGTTGGATATTCGTGTCACATTATTACATAGCATGCAATGAAAACTTACAATTTTTTCTTGTTCTCTTGAATAGGTATATCCCATTATTTGCTGTTTATTTTAGAACGATGAATACATAAATCCAGAGTCAAAAAGTGAGCATAACCTACAAAGTGAATATACCAATGTAGATCAATTCCATAATAAAGGTAACTGTCATTACGACTTTGGTTCAAATTTTATCTTGAAATATGAATTCCTTTACACTAAACATAAACAATGACATCGTTACCATTATATTTATATATTTTTTACATTAGATAATGTATAAACGTTCATGTTTATATGTATGTTTTAGTCGTATTTATTTATGCTTCTATTGTGTATCAATTGTATCAATGGTTCAAATTAATTGTAATGTTATAAATAGACCGTATTATAATTGCACGAAATTTCAAAATTCAAAAGCAAGGCTCACAATATTTTTATTTTTGTTAGTATTCTGCTAGTTTTGTGCGTTTATACTAATACATATCTTCTAAATCAAAAACAATATTCTTGAATTTATAAAAATCCAGAAAGTCCATGTTTACTGTCTGTCGAATACCATTTCAGTTACACTACATACATTTTGTGCTGGGTGAGAGATTTTAAAATCTCAAAATACTTACTATTTTAGATCATGAAAAATATTCCTAATATTTATAATAATTTTAATCAATATTTGTAAAAAAACACCAATATTTTAATAGTCCTCCTCTTAAAATACTGAAGCAGAAGTTCAAGCTATTTTGACCAAAATATCGTCAGCTGGTGATTACCACAGTTTCACTACAATTGTCTGTTATACGTTATTATTGAATTTTGGTGTTAGTAAGCACGAGCTATGTTAACGCTTATTCAACCTATATCATTAATCAATATGACAAATCTATGTTAATTATCATCAACCATACGACAGCAATTAAGTTATGATCGTGATAAATTGACATGAAAATTTATACATTGTGGCTAATATGTATATGATGTAAAGAATAGCACAAGGAACTTAAATTACAACCGGTAAGACGCTGAATATTGACTGGTAAGCGTTGAAGAGTACATGTATACAATCATTGTTGGGTTTAGTTATCGGAAATTATTAACTGCAAAGGAAACGACTATCATTTGCTTCCGTGCGTATTCAGAAAGTAACTGCAACCTCCTTATTATTTCTAAACAATGCTGAAGCTGTAAACATTGTTTTAAATAAGCAATGTTGCATTAGTCCCATCAGCATCAATTTCATTTTCATTTACGGATACAGAAATTAATTATATTATTTCTACTAATTGTTATATGTATATTTTGAACTAGCGTTTGTACATATGTATTGCGATATATAAGTGTGCGAGAAACAAGGATATTACGTGACATGCAGCTGCGTTTGTTTTTCCGGCAAGTGCGGGTGCACCGACTGTATGAGGCGCTATTGATATCGACTCACTAAGAAAAATAATAGGGAATTTAAGGAGGTTCACGTCCCAGACCTTGTAGAGGGAAGATCGTAGAATCGTGGCTTCATCAATAGCCACGGAAAAGCGCGTTACCTGTATCTTGAGATCCAAGCCTAGCAGTTTATAGGCTGGCAAAAACCTTTTTTTCCGACGCCTAATAAAAAAAAGTGTTTTTGAGGCATAGGTATCTGGGGTCAAGCGGTTGAAAACGTAAGCCTTCGCCGACGAAAAGAACAAGGAAGAATAGCCGGTGGTTTCATCAGCACTTCGGGCCGATATCTTGGGATAATCTAAATCCATCACGAAGTCGGTACTAAGATAAGTGGTATTTGTCACTAATAGTTAAAATAGCTAAAATACCATCATGATTTGTGGTATTGTCGTTACTATAAATGTGTTACCAATTTAACCAACCAATTTAATATTTTTATAGTAGTAAAAGCGGGGCCGTATTTCTTTTGAGCATTGACACATATATTTTTTCTGTTATATTTATTTGTTTCATATTCATAGTATTAAAGAAATTGCTTTGTGTAGAAATAAAAAATCTTAGTCTTGGTTGATGCAATATCTGAATAGATTAACTCGTATACAAAGTGATCCGGTTACTTTGCTTACTGTTATTTGCTCTAAGTGAGTCATTGTTGCTTTTAGGTGGAACCCGAATCCCTTTGAAATATCTCATACAGATAGAAAAGATAAGAAGGCTGAGGTATGTGTGACGTCAGTGTAATTTTTTCATAAACTTTAGTTTTGGTCTTACTTTTAATGTCGTATGCTCAAGACATATTTCTGTGCTAGCCGGTGCAAAATTGTTTTCCTTCCTTGAATGCTTGTCCCAAAATTAATATAATTTAGATTAGGAGGATCTGCTCGTTATATTCTGGCGCCCAGTAGCGTCATTAATTCCCCATACAAGTATGGAATACCTTTTTTTATTTCATTTTTAAATTCTACGTCAAATTCTGAACATATTTTATGAATCATGTCCTATACAGAATTCAACTGTTTCCGAAAAAAATGTAGAAGCCGAAAAAATTCTTCTAAACTTAAACTATGTAAATAAAACCTTGAATTGAGTCATACTGTTGACAGTGAAAGTTGACTCGTGTCTTTGCCTTTGACTTTGTCTTAGAAAGCTCATTACGATAAGTTTTTTTTTAATGGTACGTTTCAATGAAAGAGTGCGAATAGAGATATTGATGATGACTGGTTATGGGGACAGGATGCCCACCCAAAAGGAAGTTTGCGAAATCTTTAATGCCAGGTATCCTCACAGAGAGCCAATATGTCAATCTGCTGTCACCAAGATAGAAAAAAAATCATGATATAGGTCAAGTCAGGGATAATTATACGAAAGGTCGGTTTACGGTATCAGAGATAAACAGCTAAATGTATTACTGGCTGTCCAAGGAGACTACCACAAGCCTAGCCGCAGTATTGCTTTGGAAAATCAGATCTGTCACACATCCGTACTAAAGTATTTAAAGGAAAATAAATGGCATCCTTAAAAAGTCCAGTTGGTTCATGAACTAAATGAAAATGATCACGACAGACGACTTGAATTTTGCGATATACACATGAATTTGTGCAAAAGTGATGCAGAACGAATTGTATATTCGGACGAGGCAAATTTTGTCTCAATGGAGGTGTAAATAAGCAAGACGTCGGTATTGGGATACTGAAAATCCCCGCTGGATAATGGAAGGTCATACCGAATATCCTCAAAAAGTAATTGTTTGGGTCGGCATTGTTGAAGACAAGATTTTGGGGCCCATTTCCTTAGATGGGAACTTAAGCTGCGACAGATATATAGAATTTTTAGAAGACGACTTAGTACCATTTCTTGCCACTTTATACGCCGATGCAGATAATCCTGACACACCAAATGATTTCTTATGGTATCAGAAAGATGAAGCTCCGGCTCATTACACTCGTCCTGTGCGTGAGTACCTCAATACGGTTTCCTCTGGACGATGGATTGGTCGACGAGATTCAATTGAGTGGCCGGCCAGACATCCAGATTTGACCTCTTTAGATTATCTTGTGTGGGGTTATCTTAAGTGTAAGGTCTACGTTAACCGACCAAACAACATCGAAGACTTAAAGGAGAGGATAAGAGACGAAATGAGATTGATAGAACCTAACGTAGTTAATAACGTTTTGCAGGAATTTCAACATCGTCTGGAATACTGCCAGGAAGTTGATGGAGGTCATTTTCAACACTTTATAAAATAATTTTAATTTTTTATTGCGTTTTTCTACTTTTTTCTAAATAAATAATATGTTGATGTTGCAAGTTGTAGTGCATTTTTCCCTATAACATTTGAATTCATGTATGTGGCATGATACATAAAGTATGTTCAGAATTTGACGTAGAATTTAAAAATAGAAAAGTGTGTCCGTTAAAAAAAAAAGGTGAGCTATCATAGCATGGTTTTGGGTCAGCCTCTGTACATGAAATAATCGTCAGAAAAACGGCAACTAAAATAAAAAATCGACGGGTTCGAGAATTTCTTCCGGAAAAAAACACCTAAAGTTTAAATGAATTTATTCGAACCTTACCTGCTCACTGTATAAGCGGACGCATTTAATTCCTTCCATTCTTCCTCTACACGCATCGCGTATTCTTTTTGGTGAAATAAAAAAATTATTTCTGCACGTCTCAGTTGCAATTGAATATATCTACTTATCTATAAAAACAACTGAATTGGATATCGTGTTTCTGCTCCATCTATCGTATACAAGCAGGAGACATTTATAACGATAAATGCACTTTTGACTTTCAACCGGAAATTTAATACGGTGACGCTGAGTTTCAGCAAGCCGAGCAAGCGTCTAAGGTTCGCAGACAATGCTCGAAACAACGCTATAACTACGTTTCGCAACCGTTATTAAATTTGCCGCGTCAACTTCATATCTTCGGCGTCAGGCGGTTGAACGTTGCGTGGTTACTCGATTCAATTACTTGCATTTATTTCTGGCTATAATGCCGAATGTGGAGGCGGCGCGACGCCGACTGTGTCGGCTAATTGAAATTAAATACACTAACATGATTTTCTCAGTTTCGTGTCGGCATCAATAATATTAATTATATTACGTTCAAATAAATTATGTTTATGTTATTATGGTTCAGTTGGAGTGAGGTACAACGTCCAGAAAATAAGTACTTCTTGTTGAAAGGATTTCTCTGTGCATTGCCCCTTGTTTATTATTGATTGGTTTCTTATTGCTAGTACCGAGTGCGTCAGAAATTACGAATACATTTCACGGTACAAGAAAATCTGTTTGTAACTAATCAACGAAGTGGATACTTGTTGAAACATCATTGAATGTACACAAGTAAATATAACAAAGTTAGAGGTTACAAAGAATTTTAATGTTTTAACACTACAATATTGCTTCACCGTATTATGACTTTATCAGTAATAGTGTTACGACATTAAAACACTTTGAAACCTTTAACTTTTGTTATATTAATTTACATCTTCGATTAATGCAATCCTACTTAAGCTTTCGGTGCAACTATGTTCAGTATAATGGTTATAATGCCTGCAATTTCTAACCTCTATCCGGAGTTCCGCAAGGTTCAAATTTGTGTCTTTTGTTGTTCATATTATATATAAATGATGTACTTTCTTCTATAACATGCCCTGTACTTGCATATGCGGATTACATAAAAATATATAACCCTATAGAATCCTGGTATGATGTGGTGAATCTAGATCGCATTAAATGTTCGACCAATAAATTGAAATTGAATATAAATAAATGTTATCATGTATCCTACACTAGAAAAACTTATTACATTAATTATTCTTACATCGTTGATGATAAAGGTTTGGAAAAGGTGGAGAAGACCTTGGTATCTATTTTGACAGTCGTATGAACTTTTCGTACCACATAAATCAACATTGCGCTAGTGCTGCTAAAAAATTAGGCTTTGTTATGCGATCTTGTAAATATTTTCGAAACTTTTCTCTTTTGAAGTTATTTTATGGAACCTTTGTGGTTAGTAAGCTTGAATATGTATCGCAAGTTTGGTCTCCGCAGTATATCTACTTGCAACTATCACTAGAAAACTACAACGTAAATTTTTAAAGTTCCCGACACTCAAGACAACACAACGTGGATATACTCTGATATTTATATGGAAATTGATTAATGGCAGGATTGATGCCGCTTTCCTTATGTCATGCATACATTTTGTTATCCCTAGACCTTCACCGCGTTCCTGCGCAACTCTTTTGCTACCTTTATGCAGTAGGAACTTATTACGTGAATCTCCAACGATGTGACGAACCGCTAGTCTTCATTTTAGTGACATTTTTATTAATATGCGTTACATAAATTAACTTGATACAATCTTTATGGTATTACGAGTGTTACACTTTCTGTACTCTATACGTGTATGCATATATTATATTGTTTTGTCCTACTATTGCATGATTCCGTTGGACAATAAATATTATTATTATTATTTTATATTCCTCTTGCTATCTATTGGCAGTGTTTAAGTAAATCCAGATCTCAACAAGAGGTCAAAGCGATTTACCCTATCTAACCAAGCACTTTTCGTAGGATGTGTGCGGTGCCCATTAGTGCGATCTTCTGTATTTGGTGAACTGATGGATGACCTGGGAGCATTTTGAGGTTTTGATCTACTCCTCTTCTTATTGTGCCTAAGGCCCCCACTACTACTGGCACTGTTCTCGTTTTACAGTTCCACATTCTACTGATCTCGATTTCTAAATCTGTGTATTTGCTGATTTTTTCAGTTTCTTTTACCATTTTGAGTCATTCGGTACAGCTACATCAATCAGTAGGCAGGCTTTCTCTGTTCTATTGTGGACTACTATATCCGGTCGGTTGGCTAATATGGTTCGGTCTATGATTATCGGGACGTCCCACATGACAGTTACATCACTGGTGTTTATTACTTTTTCTGGTTGGTGTTCATAATATTTGTTTGATATTGGTATGTTGAGATGCTTGCACATAGTCCAGTGAACATAGCTAGTTACTTTATTGTATCTGTGGGTATACTCAGACGGTGCAAGTATGGTACAGCCTGCGACGAAATGCTATGCTCGACGATATGCTCTTCTGCTTATTACATAATCTACATGTACTTTCCACTGGTTTTTTCAAGACCTTTTTTTGGTGATATCTGGTGTTGAGTGCTTGATCCTGTGCTGCTATTATACGGCTTTCTGTGTCTCCTTTAAATCCAGAAGTGCGTAGCCACCGCAAAGACAGGTTCCTATCAACAAATGGTTTCTCCAAATCCCGGAAGTACTGCCCATGTAGTGGCTTCCTCCTCAGCTCTTCCAGTTTTTTTTTTTCAATGTTTTCTTTTAATTGCCGCTTGATTGTTTTCTGGACGTCAGGCTCTTGTGTTAAGTACTTGCCTTTTATCTTTTGTGCTTCTTTTTGGAGAGAATATTTAATCCTACCAGCATCATATTCTCCGATTAATCTTGTATATCTGTCCCTGCCCAGTTCGATGTAGTTGTTCAGGCCCACGTGTTGTGTTTTGTCCTAGTATTGCATGATTCCGTTGGACAATAAATATTATTATTATTGTTATTATTATTACATAAAAATGGTAGGAGCTTTATAAAATCTAAGTTCTATTGTTAGATTCACCAGTAAATGTAGATTATTTAAGTAATACAGTATCTTCCATGTGGCGTTCTTGACTATTGATACAAGCCACTAGTGTTTTCAGAAGTTAATCATCACTCTTGCGGCGAAATCGTTGCAATTTCTTCACGAATCGCGGTAGGTGATCGATGTTTATAGTCTTGCGCCTTCAATTGCCCCAAAGGAAGAAATCGCAGAGCACGAGTCCAGGCGAGCATGAGGGCCATTTGAACGTACAAGTTTATAAACATCAACCTTATACATTGAACCAGTTGAAGACGGTGATTCGTGGCGAAATTTTAGCGATTCTGCCAGTTGTATTCGCAAGAGTAATAAGTAAGTTCGATTAAGTAACGTTTCGTCGGCTGTATCAACAGTCAAGGACGTAATGATATTCCATGAATATACTGAATTTATTGGCTATTCGGATTACAATAATATAATTTAAGTTTGATGAAACGTTGTTGATATTCTTGCCCCGTTAAATCCCTTCATTCCGCAGCATCTTGTACATCTAGAAGATTGCTTCGAGACGAGCTTAAGGATTATCTATGATATATAAAAGTTTAATTTGACATTATATATATCTTCCCTTATAACTATATTTACGAAAAGAAATATGTTCAACCTCTAATGATGTATCATGACTAATGACACCTCGCACTTATACGTAAAAGAATTCAATACCGAACACAGTACGAAGAATGGTGGTAAAAATGCATTTTACTTAAAATTGTGTTCTGGATTCTAGCTGTTTTAACGAACCTCCAAATAAAAATGGAGACGCTGAAAGGAAAGACGACGGAGTGGTGTGCAATGTAAAAAAAAGCTTCTATAGCATTAGTTCTCTTACAAATTTGGTTCCCGGGCATTTTAACTAGGGCCGGCGCACTGTCGCCCTCTAACAAATAGTAAAGCTTTAGATTACCGCTTCCGGAGCAAAAATAAAAATCTGGGTAGCTTATTTCAATAATATCCGCCGATTGTGAAATCGCTTTTGTGAATAATGTCGATTGAAGCATTTTAAATATTTCATGCCTTTTTAAAATGTACAACAATTGAAGAAATTAAAGTAATACCATTGGAGTTATAAAAAGCACCTATTTCCTTTTGGGTTATTTGTAAATGGTACTTCAGTACATACAAGTCAAAGGATGCTTAAGGTAAAATATAATGTAAGTAGAGACACATTCTTTCATATAGATAATGGCCAAACTAATTAAAATATTTTTTTAAGACAGTGCAGTAAAATATATTAATCAGGTACTTTAGTTTTCATATTATGATATCTGCCTATATCTTTGATCTAATAAGGCATAAAACGACAGCTCAGACCAACTACTATTCGCTGAGTCTATGCTTTCCGATAGCAAAGTATACATTACCAGTTTGGGAATGCGTCCACTCATTAATGAAACGGTATCATCTCTGGATGCTTCAAACCAACACCAATAAAGAAATTATTTCAAGTGGTAGGAATTGCTCCACTGGTATATGAAGAGAAGTAATTACGGAGACCGAAAGAAAAAAGGAAATTGGAAAAAAAAGGAGATTATATGGTCAGCGTGTACCACATCGTCGTTCAAGATCGAGAAGGAGTTTTCTTTTAAGGTCACAGGCACTCCAAGTTTGCTAGTGAATCAGCCGCATAAATGGAAGACTGAAGCTGCGATCATGTCGTTTAACATAGGAAATAGGAAATAGCCTAGGGGAAAGCTCCCCTCTATTAAACATGGAGGTGCCAGAACGTACTCATATTGGGGGTTCGGAGGTGTAAAACTAACTTGAGGAGTTAGGGGTCCGGGAATACCAAATAACTGACGCATCCTCCAATTTTTGATATACCATAACAGAAGACCCTGATTGGAGAATCCTCTGCAATGCCTTATTATGAAATTGAGTGATGGTGATGCGAACTACAGATGGTAGATACATGGATTGAAAACTGTAAGCGCTGGTCAAAGAGTACACCCAAATTTCCGTTCTGACTTGGGATAATTTGTCAACGAATATTGGAAAATTAAGGATTAATGTTACCACAATTCATCAGTGCACATTGACTTAGATAACCTGTGGATTTTTTTCCAGGGCACCGCAATCAGCAATGTTAGTTTTGTAAGGATACTTGAATCATCCGCATATGCCAATACACGGCCTTCTAATTTAGATAGTAAATCATTGATATACAAATCGAACACCAACCATGTGATTGCGTTGCGGTACTCCGCAAGAGGCGGTAAATGTATATCTGATTGAAAACTATTTTAGCTATTATTAAGGTAGGAAGCAACCAAATGGTGACGATTGAGAATCCTGGCGAGTTTCTGAGATTTGATGTCAGCATGCCGTGATCAATCGTGCCAAAGGCCTTGGCAAAATATGTGTGCAATACGTCGATTTTATGCAGGAGCTTATGTATTGGACGACTTCAGGAAGATTAGTTACAATCGATCTTTCAGACACGAAGCCGTGCTGCCGTAAATATTTATATAAATAACACGAAGATACATATACTATCGCTTGCTGTTATGAAGCTTACCATGAAGCAGATGTTCGAGGATCTTAGAGCAACTAGATAAAATTGCAACAGGTCCGTAATTTGGAATGCCTTTCTTCAATATAGGACTAATTTTGCAGATTTTCCACAGCTCTGGGAACGTACTTGTACGTAGAGCAGTATTGAAGATGGAGTGGGGCACTCAGACTGAAGCACAATCTCGGATTAAGGCATTGGGTGTCTGTCATAACCCGACGGCATACAGAAAGGCTATAGAACTGATTAACTTCACTAACACCAGCTTCATATTTCTTAAACAATGATAATTAAAAAACACGGAACATATGCAAACTTATCTTTTTAATTGAAGCAAATTATTTTCTCGAATAGCACACCAAACATCTTCATCAATTCGATTCAATAAATATAGATTTTTCACGTGTATTTGGAAACTTTCGACACGGTGGATGTCATCAGAATTTGTTTTCTTGAACATGAAACGAACGTGAAACTACTTTCGTAACATTGAATCCGACAATATTTCTGAAACGTCGTAGGTCCTGTAAATCGGTCTGTGTACTTTATTAGAGATGAAAGCACGTGACCCTCCACACGAACCAGGTATAAATCGTGTCCGGGCAGGCGGCGATATATCATTTTTCCCGAGAACGAATAACTATAAAAGCCCAGGATAAACCGTAGAGGACAAATTGCGAAATCAGCATATTTTTACGGCTTCATATTCAGCGTACGTACCGTCGTAAAATACAAGGGCCCGCCGTGTCAGTGGTGTACTTCAAATAAACGATGCCGCTCTCTAACGGACCGGCCGTCTACGGAAGAACGAACAGCTGACGAACTGTGACTAGCTCCTTTTCCTTTATTGGCGTTCAACTTTTTCCGATGATGGTACTTGTAGCGACGTACCCCGGTCGTTATTTATTCTTTTACGCCTCGTAAAAACAATAAACAAGGTGTAAACGACATTCACCCAATGGCGATACCGATATAAAGGTGTTATTAATAAAACTTGTTTATTGAAGTGGCGCTGTACATTTTATTGGCGGGTAGCAATATATTCTCAAGGTAATTAAACTGTTAGGAGACCATCAAATGAAAAGAATGAAAAAGAAAAAGGACCCATTTTACCTAAATCCACAGATTAATGACTACTTTTCTGTAAGTATAAATAAATTTCAAAAGTAAGGCGTTTAAGTTTCGTCCAAGCGATGGGATTTTAAAGATTATCAAAGAGTAGTGGGTTAAAGATCATCATTTGTTGATAAAGATATACCAACACAATGTCAATGATTTTTAATAAGCAAGTTGATTACACCTAACGCTGTTTCTGGCGACGTTAACGTTGGTGAACTATTCGATTCCTCATTTACAGTAATTAGAAAGAACAGAGATCTCGCTGCGGTTGGGAGGATGACCGGTGGTGATGTGTTTATCGCCCCTAGGAGCAGCATACTAATTGTCCCATGTGATGCATCCTACATATATAGTATGGTACCATTAGTTGATATTATTATTTCTAAATATTCTGTTCCGGCAGAAACTTTGTACCTTATTGTTTTGTATGTACCTCCCAATATCAGTAACGATGATTGTGAAGTGTTTTTCGGAAACTTAGCTTTAATTCTCATTAATGAAAAGGTTCTAATTTGTGGTGATTTTAATTGGCCTTAAATTACACCAAATTAATTATGTGACGGCAAACTTTTAGATTTCATTGTATTTAATTGAAATAATTATTTATCGGTGGATCATAGTTTATTTCCTTTAGTAGTAGAAGACTCTTATCATCCCGCTTTAAGTTTTTCTGTAAATTTTCTTCCAAAATCAGTCAATCATTTCCCTTCTAATACCACTCCTAGGTATAATTTTCGCAAGGCAAACATTCCAGAACTATACAATGAAGTTTGTCATATTGACTGGAGTTTCTTAGATACATTTACCTGTGTGAACAACGCTGTCGCCTACTTTTATCAAACAATAAACACCATTGCCGAAGTTCTCTACATCAACTCGATCATTTCCTGCTGGGTCACCAGCTTTGTCATTAAACTAGTTCACCTTAAGGAATGCTATCACAAAAAATGAAAGTCAACGGCCTTGTCTTCGTATACAAACGAGTTTATAAGAATTCGTCGCTTGTTAAAACTTGAAATACGCAACACTTATGACACGTACATAACTAACATCCAGAATAAGATTATCGACGATCGCAAAATGTTCTGGTAGTAAATCTGGAAAATCAAGGATCCCAGGATCTTTACGTGTTGGTGATACTGAGTTGACCGATGCTACCACCGTTGTCGTATTTGCTGATGTTTATCATCCACGATATCCGTTGTATACGTCCACACCGTTAACGACTAATTGTTTCTGCATTGACTCTTGCTCAACCGCAGACGTTCTGTCTTCTATCAAACGTTTTAAATCAGACTCAACGTGCGGCCACGATGGACTTACCAACTTCTTACTCAGAGACTGTGCGTCTATCCTCTGTGGACCGCTGTGTACAATTTTTAACCTTGCAATACGCACCTCCAAATTTCCCGATATTTGGAAAATCAGTAAGATCATACCTATGTTTAAAAAAAGTGACACATAGCACCGACCCATAGCAATTTTGTGCGGCTGTTCCAAAATATTTGAGCATTTGTTTTACAACAAAATTTACAACTCCATCCATCATCTCAACACAACAACATGGTTTTATGAGCGGAAAATCCACGATCACCAGCTTAACAGAAATTGCTCAATTCATTAGCACTAGTATTGATATTAGAGAGCAAGTGGATGTCATCTACACTGATTTCGACACCATAGATTACACCATACTCTTGCCTAAAATGTCCTCCTACAGTAACGACCTTCTGTCGGCACTGAGCAGCCGAGTTCTTGCGTATGCTGATGATTTAAAACGGGGGTACGTTCAATCTTAGACTGTGAGCATCTGCAGAATGACCTACATGTTATTAACGAATGGTGTCAAAACAATAAGATCAGAGTCAGTATATAGAAATGCGCAATTGTCGCTTATACTACTTCCAATAACTCACTGGCTTTTAACTATTGAGTTAGCCGGTTCGCAGTTCTAAGGTATCTACAAGTGAAGGATTTTGGTGTCATATTCGATAACAGACTACCGTGTTCTGATCACATCTCCTACGTTTGTATGTCTGCATCACGATCGCTAACTTTCGTCATTAGAACTTGCAGAAGCTTCACTAACCTGGATACGATAAAGAATCTTTTTTGCACAATAGTCGGATCAATATGAATATGCTTCTTTAATTTGGTATCCCTACTACACTTATCAAATATTGCTTGTGGAAAAAGTGCAAAATAGATTCTTAAAGTATCTGACTTTTAAGAAAAGGCGTACCGCTGATTATCAAAAATTGCTTGATGAACATAACTTCCAAAGTCTTGCGTGAATTAGCGAGCGCTATGTTCTTGTTGAAGCGAGTAAATAACAATATTGATGCTCCGAAGATATTGGCTGGTGTTGGTCTTACGGTTCCAATACATGACACTCGTTCCACGGATACCTTCTTTGTATCACTAGCGAGAAACAATACATAACTTAGAGCTCCATTGACCTGTATGACTATAAATGCCAATAAAATTTATTCCGATCCCTTCTACCTTTCTTCTATCTCCCCTTAAGCTTGATTTTGTTTGTTTCTTTCTCTTTCTGTATATTATAGCTTACGCACTGTTTTATTTTACATTGTCCTGTTGGTGTTGTAATAACTGTTGGGCAATAAAGAGTATATTATTATTATTATTATCTTAATGTACACTTCTTTTCTTTCCGTTCCTCATACACAGTATCGGGAATTTCATACCCCACAAATTAATTTAATATATTCGGTACAAGTTTAAAGAGCACGTGGGCTCCCATTGTCAACCAAGTCCCGAATAACGGCCTCTAACGTCCTCGTTTTGCAGAACTTAGTTGATAATGGAACCTCTCGTGCTCTCAAACCATATGTACCGAATTTATTAAATCAATTTGTGGGCTGTGGAATTCCCGATACCGTGTATTAGTTATATCGGCCCACAGTTTTTGCAATTCCTACCGTTCCCTGTCTATAAATTCTCTGGTTCTCGTTGCTTGATTTACTTCCTCTTCCCAAGACTTTCTTGGACTCCTGCTTTTTCTCGTTTGTTTCATATCCTCTTTGGGCATGTGTCCTCCGTCAGATCATGTGGATGTCCGTAGTATCTCAAATGCTTTACTTCAATTGCATCCATTATATTATATTATACCTAGGTCCATTCAGATTTATATTTCCTGGTTCCTACCTTTGCGTATTAGTCTCTGACACTCAGTAATCGATTTCTGTGAGTAATATTTTTGGGGTATCCTTTTCATTCATTTCCCAATGTTTAGAACCTTAGGTTGCTTTATTCTAACCATGGTTTTACAGGAGTGTACTTTGGTCGTTGTAGTAACCGTGCTATATTATAAGACATCATTCAGCTGTTTTGTGGACATGTCATGTTGCTATCAATTTCGCCGATACTTCCTCCAGCATAACATTTACTCTTAAGTACTTGTACTACTTCACGTTTCTTATTTTTCTCCGTGCTTATACTCAAATCTTCCTATTTTGCACATGCTACTAGATATCCTGTCTTGGATGGATTTATTGTCAGCCCCCAATCATATGCTCATAAGTTTCATGCAATTTGCTCACCATATTGCTTGATTGTCGACAAAATAAAACTTAAAAAGCCTGTCATTGCCAATAGGCTATTTCTCTTCTATAGATTCTTTTTTTATGTTCAGGTATGTAAAATGGAGAATTTGGAGATTCTTGTTAGGGTTATCGAATGGCGGTAGTGAAATGAAACGTTTGCTAAAGTTTTAGCAATAAAATGAGTAATATTGAATACATTTCGGATAAATAAAAAAAAGATATACCAATTTAATTGGGTGCAAAATTGAAATTGTGCTACAGTGATTTTATAACACCGACATAATTAAAATAACTGTAAGAGACAAGAGTCCGTCGGTTATTCGCTTTGTTAAATTTTAAATACTGAAAGTGGAAATTTCCATATTTTGATTGGTTTCGCTGGGGCGTCCGATTTCGGATTTGAAAAAATTACGTGGTTGTTTTCTTCGACAAAATCGCGGAACAGTCGAACGTTCTTCATCCCAATTTGTTTTCATTTAACAACAACGGAAGGAGGGGAAGGCGCTTGCGGCAAACGAAAGAGAAAATGAGGATCCACAGAATCCTACATACATACATTTCCATGAAATTAAAAGGTAAATAAAAATCTGCATTAATTATGAGCGATTTGCATTTCCTTTTCATTAGCGGGATATCGTCTGAAAACTTTTCAGATGTTCCACGAAGTAAACTGGTTCTACACCTGGTGTTCCCCGTATTGAAACGAAGAGGCGTCGCAAGGGCACAGACGTGCTGCGTTTTGGAGTGCGGAGTGGGGGCGGGAAGGCTTTTTCTCAAATTGCGAATGGCCGGTGCTTCTCCCGTTGCTCGCGCTTCAGAATTGTAATTCATCCCCACAAGGCTCCGTCCGTCAGGCACCTACCTATCTATCTCTACCTGTATCTATCGTTCTCTCTTCCATCGTTTCCGTAATGCCAACATAAATTCAATTAATTCGCAGTGCGGAGTTCAGAATCTTAATTAATGCATTAAAACTCGTAGTTTCCGTTTGCCCTAACAATATCTTCGTTGTCTCAATACCTTTCGTCCGATTGGTCGATAGTTATTTTAACCGTCTCCTCCAATCGACTGGTTGAATTTATTTTTATTAGCGCAGCGGAGGTATAGCCGACTGGGGAAGCATTGATCTATTCACTTCTGGCGAAACTGAGGGTTTAGAAGTTGTTGGAATGAAATGGTAGATGAAGGAATACATTAAAGGGTTGCTAGTTACGTGGCAGTGGAAGGGTGACTAAAATTTAAGGGAGATCCATTATTAAATTACTGCTTAAAATGCGAGAACCAATTGCTTCACGCGTACCTTACCGCAATAAATTAGATGCGGCTTCCTATGAACCAAAACTATATTACTAGAAGTACTTGAAATTTTCTGAGGACTTTAGTAAAGGCGCAATTACGTGGAATGTTGCGCAATAATGTTAGTCCCTTTCACCTCGAACTATTAGAATGACGGCTGTCCTATTATCTAGTGCTGAGACAGGTTGCGACCAGTGACTATCAAAGTGGCTAGCAAAATCAACTATACAAATGGTAAATAATGCAATAATGCGATACAAATGGTTCGAAGTAATTCCTTTTTTAAATAAAGCTGTAATACAAAAATAAAGAAGTAATTTTTTAAAGCTAAATATCAGAAATGTTAAATATTCAAGTGTCATCCTTTGAAAGAGGCACACGCACACTGCAGATAAACCTGGACACGCGGGGAAATGATAATGACAGTAACCTCATCTGATACCTTTCTTGGGGCATCATCAACAGCGCATTCTTTTTTTCACCAGATAAAACTTCAGAATGGGAAGGTATTAAAAAAGTCGTTTATTAAAAGAACAAAGAAATAGATACAATCGCCCTAATTGAAGGAAAATTAATAGAAATAAATAAATATAAGAAAAGGTTCAAGCCAGGACCAGGAGGCATAAACATCGAACTAATAAGAAACTCATGTGATAAACTTTTTCTTGCAAAATGTATCTTTATCGGAGCTGTGGGAAGTATTGCAACAAAGCAATATTAATCACATATTAACACAGGCAGTTCGGAACTTCTGCAAAGATATGAAGTCAGTGGTAAAAATAGGAAATAAGACCTTAGGAAAGTTTCCCTAAAGTAAAGGACTACGCCAAGGTTGTTGCTTAAGCTGTACTATATTCAAGGTATAGGTAGCCGAAGCATTCCACCAATGGAAGAGAAAATGCAACAAAATGGGAATTTTAATACAAAGATATGAAGTCAGTGGTAAAAATAGGAGATAAGGCAGCAGGAAAGTTTCCCACAAGTAAAGGATTACGCCAAGGATGTTGCTTAAGCTGTATTCTATTCAAGATATAGGTAGCCGAAGCATTCCACCAATGGAAGAGAAAATGAAACAAAATGGGAATTTGTGTATTTATACACTCGAATTCGCAGGCGAAGGGGTCATATGGAAGGATACCATCGATAGGGACTTACTACAAATTTAGGGAAATCCAATATCTAATTAACTGCTAATTTAGAATTGGAAGAAAATTACAGCATAAAAGCGTGTGGTCAGTACAAATATCTGGATATAATTTTCTACAAAATAGGAACAGATGAGGAAGAAACCAAATTCAGGATAAACATCGCAAGGGTGGCGCCTAGAGGTGTTCCTCAAGGATAAATTCTTGGCCCCACTATGTTTTTAATTTAAATAAATGATCTTCCATATTTAGTAAGCAACACCAGTAATATTACCCTTTGTGCGGATGACATTACGTTTATCTTCAGAAGCATAAAAGTATCATGATCTTATGCAAAACGAGAACAGTAATTAAGAATTATTTATAAATTGCACCACCGTAAATCTTGTAAAAACCTTCAAAGGTAATAAAATATTAACTTTTCATGTTAATTGCATCTATGAAGTACTGTGCTTGCTTTTCATTTACCAGACGTCTGGTTAATATCGGCAAACCGTTGCTCTTACAACTTTAGGGCAAATTTATTTATAATAAAGGTGACAAAGAGAATTTCAGCAATAATTTATTTAACTTTCCAAAATGACCGTCAGGGGGCGTATCTCTTTATGTGATTTAAAGATTCGGTATTTTTCCGGTAAGTTCAAGATAAATGTAGGTTAAAATCATTATCGCTACAGTTCTCAGATGATTACACACAATTTTCATTTAACACATTTATCGTAATTCCCCTAGTAGGTAGGATCTGCGTAGAAAACCAGCCGTAGTTTCCGTTAACCTTATCGGATTTTAATGTTTCTGGACGCATCAGAAAGAGAATTTTACAAGGAGCTGAACCATAGGTAGTTGAGAATTGTGTAGTTGCCCAAGGGAAAACAGAGGACGCTATTTCTAATTTTTGCAAACATTTGTTTTTTCTCCAAAATTTCAAATGGAACGATATATCATTAATAGCATTAATAGCAGTAATTCTGTTATTTTGGTTTCAAATAACTTTAAAGTTTTATTATTTGTCTTTTCTAATACAATTAATTAAAAAAATATTAAGCAAATATAAACCAAAGAAAAATGAACTTCACTCCTCGATTACTGGAGAGAACAGCCACCTCAATTTCCGAAGCAGAAATTTCATTTATCGCATTTGTGATTCTCTCAATACTATTTTCAGGTGTGGTTGGCTTTTTATGATAAAGTATGTCTTTTATTCGGCTCTATAATACTCTACGGGAATAATGTCACCGTTCGGGATTATTCAGGGAATATTCTCGTAAAATACAAAATAGGACACGGTGGCTTAAAATACTAAAAAATTTAAAAAATACCCTTACAACCTCGATGAGTGAAGAACTCCTGGATACGTATTTCGGCAACTAAGTTGCCATCCTCAGCAGAATCTGCGAAGGAAGATAATCGCACTGTCGCACGTCGCACTGTGGGAGATTTGCACCACACAGAACACCACTTGAATAACACTGAATTTACAATCATCGTAATTCAAAACATAGCATTTTTTCCCCATTCTAAAGAAGTTACAACAGAGTTGGTAACCAATAAAGTATGAGATTAAAATCAGCTTAAAAAATCAAATAACACCGATCAGCCCAATCAGTATTTTGTTGATCATGAAAACCTACATTTTGTACAAATTGAAGAAATGGTAATCTCATTTACCGGTAGAAAGTCCTACTTCAGATAGATATTGCTAAGCGTCAAAATCAGTACAATTTTCTATAGCTAGAGAAAAAATATTTTTTGACATCATGTTTAAAAAACTTATTATTTAAATTATTATGTTTTGACAAAAACTGATCTATCAATTCCCACACAACCACACACCACTTGAATAACACTGTAACAGTGTTATTCAAGTGGTGTTCTGTGTGGTGCAAATCTCCCAGAGTGGGACGTCTAACATTATCTGCCTTCGTAGATTCTGCTGAGGATGGCAACTTAGTTGCCGAAATACGTATCCAGGAGTTCTTCACTCATCGAGGTGGTAAGGGTATTTTTTTAAATTTTTTAATATTCTAGTAAAGCAAGAACTGCATTTTTAAAACATTTTACAAATTTAATAATGCCCGTCTATAATGACTTAATATTAGCAACCTTTACGACGTGCTTAACTGAAAGTGACGTCAATATTTTGACAAGTGTACTTCTAGGGCCCAATTCTCATATTAATCATATTGGGTAACAGGAGGCGCATTATATTGCCTCGTGCGATATTGTTTTCTTGAAATACTTACTTTATATTTCTGATTTGTGTATACCCATTTAATGAAATTAAGGAGAATGATTTCCAAGAAAATTGGAAAACATTAAATATCCCTTAAAAATGGAAATCAATATATGCAAGGAATTAAAAAAAAATTGTGGAACATTGATACTGTAAATCAATAATGATGTTAAGAACAGCATAAGAGACTTGCATGCGCAATTATATTAATTTAATTTAGTCTAGCGCAACGTAATTCATTTATTATAGCTGTGTAATTTAGTTTATAAGTTTGGGGAAATCCATCCTTTTTGTAAACACTTATAATATTATTGGTACAGCGTTATTAGTTGGGATGATCATCCCTTGCGAGTATTAAGGGTTTTTCCCGAAATCCCTTGCTATTGTTAATTAAGGACACTATCTTTATGGTTACCTTTGTTTGTGTAAATATTATTTTGGCCGCATATTGTTCACAAGAAGGAGGCTTCCCGCATTTAGTATAGAATAGAGAATTTACTTGTTTAAAATACTCTAAGCCGGATGTTTTCGTTTGGTTCTTCTCTTATATATATTTTATTTTGTTTGCTATTTAGCTCATAATTGCAACCACCAATACCTGGCAAAATTAGAATTGTAAATACCGATAGTACGGATTATGACGTTTCAACTACCTGTTGTAACCTTGACACAAGGTTGACCGCCTACCGGGTATCCTGCTTTTTCGGATAAGTGGAAATGTTT